>JACEEZ010015631.1:0-16430 GCA_016584305.1 Chionoecetes opilio
CTTACTTTCTATTAATAGCTAATGTAAAGTAAGTACTTATAGCAAATTATTCAAAAAAAGGATGGTATACTTCAATTTGTAGGAAAAAGCTATATATCACTGATAACTAGCTAAAAACATTGAAAACACTACATTTTATGGGTTATAGCAATATAATAAATAAAACTACTTGTATTTATACAATAACGCTACAGTTTACAAGAAACTATGAAAACGCTGGCAATATACCGTTATATCACAAAAAATAACCTCTTACTCTTCTATTTAATAGCTTATGTATGTAAGCAACTTATAGGTGCAAATTATTCTAAAAAGAGGATTTTATACTTTCAAATTTTTAGGAAACAGCTATATATCACCGAAAAAATAGCTAATATCATTGAAAACACTAATTTTATGGGTTTATAGCAATATGATAAGTAAAATACTTGTATATATACAATAACGCTACAGTTTACAAGAAAAATATGAAAAACGCTTGCAATATACCATTAATCACAATAAATAACCTCTTACTCTTCTATTTAATAGCTTAATGTAATGTAAGCTACTTATAGGGGCAAAAATTTATTCTAAGAAAAGGATGGGATACTTCATTTGTAGAAAACAGCATATATCAACCCTAAATAGCTAATATCATTGAAACACTACATTTTATGGGTTTATAGCAATATAAAAAGTAAAACTACTTGTATATATACAATAACGCTACAGTTTAGAAGAACTATGAAAAAGCTTGGCAATATACCGTTATCAACAATAAATAACCTCTTACTCTTCTATTTTAAAAGCTTAATGGGAATATAAGCTACTTATAGGTGCGAATTATTCTAAAAGAGGATTTTATACTTCAATTTGTAGGAAAACAGCTATATATCACCGATAATTAGCTAATATCATTGAAAACACACATTTTATGGCATTATAGCAATATCCTAAGTAAAACTTTTTGTATATATAGAATAACGTACAGTTTACAAGAAATAAAGAAAAACGCTTGCAATATACCCTTATATCACAATAAATAACCCCTACTCTTCTATTTAATAGCTTAATTATGTAATGTACGCTACTGATAGGGGCGAAATTATTCTAAGGAAAAGATGGGATACTTCATTTGTAGAAAACAGCTATTATATCCCCATATATAGCTAATATCTTGAAAACACTACATTTTATGGGTTTTTTACCAGCATATAATAAGTACAACTACTTGTATATATACAATAACTCTAACAGTTGAGAAGAAACTATAAAAACGCTTTGCAATATACCGTTAATAACAACAATAAATAAATAACCTCTTACTCTTCTATTTAATAGCTTAATGTAATATAAGCTACTTATGATGGTGGCTAAATTATTCCTAAAGTAGGGATTTTATACTTCAATTTGGTAGGAAAACAGCTATACTATCAACCGATTATTACTAATATCATTGAACCACTACATGTTATGGCATTATAGCAATTCCTAAGTTAAAGACTACTTGTATATATAAAATAACGGTACAGTTTACAAGAAACTTTAAAAAAACGCTTTGCACTATACCGTTATATCACAATAAATTAACCTCTTACTCTTCTATTTATAGCTTAATGTAATGTAAGCTACTTATTATTTGCAAATTTTCAAAAAAAAGATTTTTTATACTTCAATTTGTTAGGAAAACAGCTATAAAGATCACTGATAACTAGCTAAAATCATTGAGAAACACTACATTTTATGGGTTTTATAGCAATATGATAAGTAACACTACTTGTATATATACAATACGCTTATCAGTTCAACAAGAAACTAGAAAACACGCTGCAATAATACCGGTTATCTTATCACAATAAATATCCTCCTACTCTTCTATTTAATAGCTTTATGTAATTAAGCTACTTATAGGTGCAACTTGTTCTAAAAAGAGGATTTTATACTTCAAATTTTAGGAAAAACAGTATATAGCCCTGATAACTAGCTAAAATCATTGAAAACACTACATTTTATGGTTTATAACAATGTAATAAGTAAAACTACTTGTATATATACAATAACGCTACAGTTTTACAAGAATATGAAAATGTGGCATATACCGTTATTAATCCCAATATAACCTCTTACTCTTCTGATTTTAATAGCTTAATGTAATGTAATCAACTTATAGGGGCAAATTATTCTAAAAGGGGATTTATACTTGCAATTTGTAGGAAAACAGCTATATATCAACCGGGATAATAAGCTAATAGCATTGAAAACACTACATTTTTGGGTTTATAGCAATAATGAATAGTAAAACTACTTGTATATATAAAATAAACGCTACAGTTTACAAGAAACTATGAAAACGCTTGCAATATACCGTTATATCAAATAAATAACCTCTTAATCTTGCTATTTACTAGCTTAATGTAATGGTACGCTACTTATATGTGCAAATTAAATTCAAAGAAAAAAGATGGATACTTCAATTTGTAGGAAAACAGCTATATTCACCATAAATAGCTAATTCATTGAAAACACTACATTTTGATGGTTTAAGCAATATAAATAATAAAACTACTTGTATATATACAAATAGCGCTACAGTTTGCTGAAGAAAAACTATGAAAAACGCTTGGCATATCCCTTATACAACAATAATAACCTCTTACTACTCTTCTATTTTACTAGCTTAATGTAACTATAAGCTACTTATAGGTGCGAATTATTCTAAAAAAGATTTATAACTTAAATTTGTAGGAAAACATATAATATCACCGATTACTAGCTAAACATGAAAACCTACATTTTGTGTTTATAGCAATATGAAAGTAAACTCTTTGTATATATACAATAAAGCTACAGTTTTTACAAAAACTATGAAAACGCTTGCAATATCCGTTTATATCACACTAAATAACCTCTTAAACTTCTATTTAAAAGCTTAATGTAATGTAAACTACTTTAGGGGGCAAAATTTTCTAAAAGATAATTTTATCTTCAATTTGTAGGGAAAACAGTATATACACTGATAACTAAAACTAAAATCTTGAAAACACTACATTATATGGGTTTTTAATAGCAATATGATAAGTAAAACTACTTGTATATAACAATAAACCCACAGTTTTTCAAGAAAAATATGAAAAAACGCTTGGAATATACCCTAATCACAATAAATTTCCCCTTATCTTTTATTTATTAGCTTTAAAGTAATGTAACTACTTTAGGTGCAAAAATTATTCTAAAAAAAAGGGGTTTTATACTTCAAAATTTTTAGGAAAAAAGCTATATTCACCGATAATTTGCTAAATCATTTTAAAACACTACATTTTATGGTTTATAGAAAAATCCTAAGAAAACTCTTGTATATATAAAATAACGGTACAGTTTACAAGAAAATATGAAAAACCTTTCAAATACCGTTATACACAATAATAACCTCTTACTCTTCTATTTAATACTTAATGTAAGTAAGCTACTTATATTTTCAAATTATTCAAAAAAAAGGATTTTTTACTTCAATTTTGTAGGGGAAACAGCTATATATCACTGTAACACAAAAAAACATTTAAAACACTACATTTTATGGGTTTTTTTAAACAAAATAAACATTTAAAAATACTTTTTATATACAAAAACGCTACAGTTTTCAAGAAACTAGAAAAAAAAGCTTCAATATCCTTATATCACAAAAAAAAACCTCTTACTCTTCTATTTTCTAGCTTTAAAGTAATGAAGGTACTTAAGGGGGAAATTATTCTAAAAAAAAGGGTTTTTTACTTCAATTTGTAGGAAAAAAGCTATATATCACCGAAAAATAGCTAATATCATTGAAAACACTAATTTTTATGGGTTTTTTAGCAATAATAATTTAAAAATACTTTATATTCCCAAAAACGGGTACAGTTTTCAAAAATATGAAAACGCTTGCAATATACCGTTAATCACAATAAAATTTCCTACTCTTTTTATTTTAAAAGTTAATGTAAATTAAAACTACTTAAGGTGCAAAATTTTTCTAAAAAAAGGATTTTATACTTCAATTTGTAGGAAAACAGTATATACACTGATAACTAGCTAAAATCATTTTAAAACACTACATTTTATGGGTTTTTAATATAATAAGTAAAAAAACTTGATATATCAATAAGCTACGTTTTCAAGAAACTATAAAAAAGCTGGCATATCCGTTAATTTACAAAAATAACCTTTACTCTTCTATTTTAAAAAGCTTAATTAAGTAAACAACTTATAGGGGCAAATTATTCTAAAAAAAAGGGTTTTATACTTCAATTTGTAGGAAACCTAATATCACCGTAAAAAGCTAAAATCATTGAAAAAACTACATTTTATGGGGTTTATAGCAAAATTTAATAAGTAAAAATACTTTTATATATTACAATAAAAAGCTACAGTTTCAAGAAAAATATGAAAAAAACCCTTTCAATACCGTTTATCACAATAAATAACCCCACTCTTCTATTTCTAGCTTAATGTAATGTAAGCTACTTATTGGGGCAAATTATTTTAAGAAAAGGGGTGGGGTACTTCAATTTTTAGGAAAAAAGCTAATTCACCGAAAATAGCTAATATCATTGAAAACCACATTTTTGGGTTTTTTTAGCAATATAATTTGTAAAACTACTTGTATATATCAAAAACGCTACAGTTTAAAGAAACTATGAAAAACGCTTGCAAATACCGTTATACCCCAATAAAAAACCCCCTTACTCTTTTATTTTAAAAGCTTAATGTAATAAAGCTACTTTTAGGTGCAAAATTTTTAAAAAAAAAAAATTTTAACTTAAATTTGTAGGAAAATTATATATATCACCGATTACTAGCTAAAAAACATTTAAAAAAATACTTTTATGGGTTTTTTTAGCAATATGTGTAAAAAAACTTTTATATTACAAAAACGCTACAGTTTACAAAAAACTATGAAAAACGCCCGAATATACCGTTATATCCATAAATTTTTTCCCCTTACTCTTCTATTTATTGCTTAATGTAATTAAGCTACTTTTAGGTGCAAATTATTCTAAAAAAAGGGTTTTATACTTAATTTGTAGGAAAACAGCTATATATCCCTGATAAATGCTAAAATCATTGAAAACACTACCCTTTTTTTGGTTTATAGCAATATAAAAATAAAGCTATTTGTATTAAAAATAACGCACAGTTTCAAGAAAATATGAAAAAAAAGCTTGCAATATACCGTTATTCCACAATAAATAACCTCTTACTCTTTTTTTTACTAGCTTAATGTAATGTAAGCTACTTTTAGGGGGAAATTTTCTAAAAAAAAAGGGTGGGATACTTCAATTTGTAGGAAAAAAAGCTAATTCACTGAAACTAGCTAAAATCATCAAAAAACTACATTTTATGGGTTTATAGCAATATAATAAGTAAAACTACTTGTTATTCAATAAAAGCTACATTTTTGAAGAAAATATGAAAAACGCTTGAATAAAAACCCTTTAAACACAATATATAACTCTCTCTTCTATTTTAAAAGCTTATGTTATGTAAGCTACTTATAGGTGCAAATTATTCTAAAAGAGGATTTTATACTTCGATTTTTTAGGAAAACAGCTATATTCACCGATAAATAGCTAATATCATTGAAACACTTCCCATTTTATGGTTTATAGCAATATGATAAGTAAAACTAACTTGTATATATACAATAACGCTACAGTTTACAAGAAAACTTATGAGGGGGAAAAACGCTTGCAATATTACCGTTTTATCACAAAAATACCTAATTACTCTTTCTATTTAATAGTCTTAAAGTAAATGTAAGTACTATAGGTGCAAATTATTCTAAAAAGGAGGATTTTTATTCTTCAATTTGTAGGGAAAACAGCTATATTCCACGGATAAACTAGCTAAAATCATTTTGGAAAACACTAATTTTAGGGTCTATAGCAATATAATCAGTAAAAACTACTGGGTATATTATACAATAACGCTACAGTGTACAAGGAAAACTTCAGGAAAAACGCTTGCAAATATACCGTATATCACAATAAATTCCTCCTTACTTTGTATTTGACTAGCTTAATGTATGTAAGGACTTGTATAGGGGCAAATTATTCTAAAAAAAAAGGATTTATACTTCAATTTGTAGGGAAAACAGCTATATATCCACCGATAAATAGCTAATATCATTTGAAAACACTAATTTTTATGGGTTATAGCAATTTTATGATAAGGTAAAACTACTTGTATAATATACAGTAACGCTACAGTTTACCAAGAAACTATTGAAAACGCTGCAATTATACGTTATATCACAATTAAAATTTCTCTTACTCTTCTATGTATTAGCGTTTAATGTAATGTAAGCTAACTTTATAGGTGCAAATTATTCTAAAAAGAGGATTTTATGGATCAATTGGTAGGGGAAAAAACAGCTATTATCACTGATAAACTAGCTAAAATCATTGAAAACACTACCATTTTATGGGGTTGATAGCAACTATAAATCAGTGTTAAAACTACTTGTCTATATACAATAAAAGGCTACAGTTTACAAGGAACTATGAAAAAACGATTGGCAATATACCGTTATATCCACAATAATAAAACCTCTTACTCTTCTATTTACTAGCTTAATACTACTTATAGGGGCAAAACGACTTAGTGAGGGGCAAACTACTTATTAGGGGCAAACTACTATATAGGGGAGCAAACTACTTTTATAGGGGCAAATAACTGTAAGCTACTTATTGGGGCAGAATTATTCTAAAGAAAAGTAGAATGGATACTTCAATTTGTAGGAAAACAGCTAATATATCACTGAAAACTAGGCTAAAATCATGCAAAAACACTACATTTATGGAGTTATAAGCAATGATAATAGGTTAAAAACTACTTGTATATAACAAATAACGCTATCATTTTAGGAAGGAAACTTGAAAAACGCTTGCAATAAAACCGTTATATCACAAATATACCTCTAACCTTCTTATATTAATAGCTTACGGTTATGTAAGCTACTTTATAGGTGCAAAATTATTCTTAAAAAAGAGGATTTTTTTTATACTTCGATTTGTAGGGGGAAGGAGAAAAAAAGCTATATATCACCGATAAATAGCTAATATCCATTGGAAAAACACCCATTTTATGTTTTATAGCAATATGATAAGGTAAAACTACTTGTATATATACAATAACGCTACAGGTTTTTCACAAGAAAAATAGAAAAACGCTTTGCAATATACCGTTATTATCACAATAATACCTATTACTCTTCTATTTAATAGCTTAATGTAAATTGTAAGCTACTTATAGGTGCAAATTATCTAAAAAGAGATTTTATACTTCAATTTGTAGGAAAACAGCTTAATATATCACTGATACTAGCTAAAATCATTGACAAACACTACCTTTATGGGCTTTATAGCAATATGGATAAGTAAAGTTTTATATATATAAAATAAAAACACGCGAAAGTTTACAAAGAAAAACCTATGAAAAAACTGTCCTTGCAATATACCGTTATTATCCCACAATAAATAACCTCTTACTCTCCTATTTACTAGCTTAATGTAAGTAAGCTATTATAGGGGCAAATTATCTAAAAAAAAGGATGGGATACTTCAATTTGTATTGAAAAAAACAGCGATATATCACTGGATAAAACTAGCTAAATCATTCACAAAACACTACATTTTATGGGTTTATAGCAATATAATAAGGTGTAAAACTACTTGTATTATAACAATAATACGCTACATTTTGAAGAAGAAACTATGAAAAACGCCTTGCAATATAAAAACCGTTATATCACAATTATATAAACCTCTAACTCTTATATTTTTTTTAAAATAGCTTAATGTTAGTAAGCTACTTATAGGTGCAAATTATTCTAAAAAAGAGGATTTTTATACTTCGATTTGTAGGAAAAAAGCTATATATCACCGAATAAATTAGCTAATACATTGAAAACACTCCATTTTATGGGTTTATAGCAATAGGATAAGTAAAACTACTTGTATATTACAATAACGCTACAGTTTACAAGAAACTATGAAAAAACGCTTGCAAATATACCGTTATATCACAATAAAACCCTATTACTTCTTCTATTTAAAGCTTGAATGTAATGTCAAGCTACTTATAGGTGCAAAATTATTCTAAAAAGGAGGATTTATACTTCAATTTGTAGGAAAAACAGCCTATATATCACTGATAATAGCTAAAAATCATGGAAAACACTACATTTTATGGGGTGTTTATAGCAAATTATAATTCAGTTTTAAAACACTGTATATTATTACAATTTAACGCTACAGTTTACAAGAAAAAACTATTGGGAAAAACGGTTGCAATTATATACCCGTTATATCACAATAAAAATTTCCCTCTTACTCTTCTATTTACTCGCTTAATGTAATGGAAGCTACTTATAGGTGCAAAATTATTCTAAAAAGAGGATTTATTACTGCGATTTGTAGGGAAAACAGCATATCATTACCGATATAAATAGCTAATACTCATGAAAACACTCCATTTTATGGGTTTATAGCAATATGACTTAAGTAAAACTACTTGTATATATACAATTAACGCTACAGTTACAAGAAACTATGAAAAACGCTTTTGCAATATTTACCGTTACATCAAAATAAATACCCTTATTACTCTTCTATTTAATAGCTTAATGGTAATGTAAAGCTACTTAAGGTGGGCAAATTATTTATTAAAAAGAAGGATTTTATACTCAAATTTGTGTAGGGAAAACAGCTAATATATCCATGATAACTACGCTGAAAATCATGTGAAAAACACTACATTTTTATGGTTTTATAGCAATATAATCAGTAAAACAATACTTGTATATATAACAAAACTGATACAGTTTTACAAGAAACTATGAAAAAAACGCTATGGCAATATACGTTATAATCACAATAAGTTCCTCTTACCTTCTATTTACAGCCTAATGTAATGTAATGTACTTATAGGGGCCAAATTATTCTAAAAAAAAGGATGGTATACTTCAATTTGTGAGGGAAAACAGCTATATACACCGATAACTAGCTAATATCATTGAAAAAACACTAATTTTTTTATGGGTTTATAGGCATATGATAAGTTAAAAACTACTTGTATATATACAATAAACGCTACAGTTTACAAGAAAACTATGAAAAACGCTTGCAAATATACCGTTTTTATATCAAATAAATTTCCTCCTACTCTTCTATTTAATAGCTTAATGTAATGTAAGCTAACTTATAGGTGCCAAATTCATTCTAAAAAGAGGGATTTTTATACTTCAATTTGTAGGAAAAAAAAACATCTATATATCACTGATAACTAGGCTAAAAATCATGAAAACACTACATTTTATGGCGTTATAGCAATATCAATAAAGTAAAAAAAACTAACTTGTATATATAAATAACGCTAAGTTTACAAGAAATATGAAAAAACGCTGGCAAGTATACCGTTATATCACAATAAATAACTCTATACTCTTCATTTAATAGCTTAATGTAATGTAAGCAAACTTATGGTGACAAACTAATTCTAAAAGAGGATTTTATACTTCAATTTGTAGGGAAAGAAAAAACAGCCTATATATCACGATAAATAGCTAATATCATTGAAAAACACTACATTTTTATGGGTTTATTAGCAATATGATAAGTAAAACTACTTGTATATATATACAATAACGCTACAGTTTACAAAAGAAAACTATGAAAAACGGCTGCAAATATACCGTTATATCACAATAAATAACTCTTACTCTTCCATTTACTAGCTTAATGTAATGTAAATGCTACTTATAGGGCAATTATTTCTAAGAAAGGATGGGCACTTCAATTTGTAGGGGAACAAAACAGCTATATATCCAACATAAATAGCTAATATCATTGAAAAACACTACATTTATGGGGTTTTATAGCATATAATAAGTACAAAAACCCACTTGTATATCTACAATAACGCTACAGTTTTTAGAAGAAACTATGAAAAAAACGCTTTGCAATATACCGTTTTATACAACAATAAAATAACCTCTACTCTTCTATTTAATAGCTTAATGTAATATAAGCTACTTATAGGTGCGAGTTATTTCTAAAAAAAAGCTTTTGTATACTTAATTTGTAGGAAACAACTAATATATCAACCGAATTACTAGCTAAAATCATTGGAAAAACACTACATTTTATGGGTTTATAGCAAATATGATAAGTAAAACTACTCTGTATATATACAATAAAGCTAACAGTTTAACCAAGAAACTAATGAAAAAACGCTGCAAATATACGTTATAATCACAATAAATAACCTCTTAATCTTCTATTAATAGCTTAAAGTAAATTGTAGTAACTTATAGGTGCCAAATTATTCTAAAAAGATAAATTTTATGCCTTCAATTTGGAGGGGAAAAACGCTATATGTTCACTGTATACTAGCCTAAAATCATTGAGAAAACACTACATTATATGGGTTATACGCAATATGATAAAGTTTATTAAACTACTGCTTATATACAATAACCCGCTACAGTTACTAAGGAAACTATGAAACGCTTGGATTATACCGTTATTATCACAAATAAATTTCCTCCTACTCTTCTATTTATTAGCTTATGTAATGTAAGCTACTTATAGGTGCAAAATTATTCTAAAAAGAGGATTTTTATATTCAATTTTTAGGGGAAACAGCTAATATTCACTGATAAAACTAGCTAAAAATCAATGGAAAACAACTACATTTATGGCTTTTTGTAGCAATAGAATAAGTTAAAAACTATTTGTAATATAAAAAACGCTTACAGTTTTACAAGAAAAAAAACTATGGAAAAAAACGCTTGCAAATTATACGTTATATCACAATAAATAAACCTCTTACTCTTTCTATTTACCTAGCTAAATGTAATGTAAGCTACTTATAGGGCAAATTATTCCTAAAAAAGGATGGGATACTTCAAAATGTGTTAGGGAAAAACAGCTTATATATCACTGATAACTAGCCTAAAATCATTCAAAACAGTACATTTTATGGGTTTATTAGCAATATAATAAGTTAAAACTACGTGTATATATACAATAAACGCTACGTTAGAAGAAGAAGAAAAAGAGAAACCTATGTGAAAAACGCTTGCACTATAAACCGTTATAAACCCATATATAAACCTCTACTCTTCTATTTAATAGCTTAATGTTATGTAAGCTACTCATAGGTAGCAAATCTCTAAAAAGGGGATTTTATACTTCAATTTGTAGGGGGGAAAACAGTATATATACCGAATAATAAGCTAATATCATGAAAACACTACATTTTATGGGTTTTTATTTATAGGCACATATATAATAAGTAAAACTACTTGTATATATACAATAAGGTACAGTTTTAGAAGAAACTAGGAAAAAAAACGCTTGACATATACGTTATATCACAATAATAAACCTCTTACCTCTTCTATTTAATAGCTTAATGTAATGTAAAGCTACTTAATAGGTGACAATTTAATTCTAACAAGAGGGATTTTATAACTCAATTTGTAGGAAAAACAGGCTATATATCACCGATAATTGCTAATATCATTGATGAAACACTAATTTTATGGTGTATAGCAATATCTAATGTAAAACTACTTGTATTATATAAAATAAACGGTACAGTTTAAAAGGAAAACTATGAAAAACGCTTGCAATTATACCGTTATAATCACAAAATAAATACCTCTATTACTTCTTCTATTTAATAGCTTAATGTAATGTAAAGTACTTATATTGCAAAATTATTTCAAAAAAAAAAGGAGAATTTATTAGATTTTTATTACTTCAATTGTAGGAAAACAGCTTATATATCACTGATAACTAGCTTAAAATCATGAAAAACACTACATTTATGGGTTTATAGCAATATAATCAGAGAAAACTACTTGTAGATATATAAAAATAACGCTACAGTTTACAAGAAAACTATGAAAAAACGCTTGCAATATACCTATATCACAATAATAACTCTTACTCTTCTATTTACTAGCTTAATGTAATGTAAGTACTTATTTTAGTAAAAAAAAAAAAAAACAAAAAAAAAAAAAAAAAGAAATCCTCCCCCCCCAAAAAAAAAAAAAAAAAAACGGGCAAATTTTATTCTAAAAAAAGGATTTTATACTTCAATTGTAGGAAAGCTATATATCACCGATAAATAGCTAATATTCATTGGAAAAACACTAATTTTTTTTTTTATGGCGTTTATAGCAATATGATAAGTAGTAAACTACTTGTATATATACAATAACGCTACAGTTTACACAAGAGAAAAAACGATGGAAAAAAAACGCTCTTGCAATATACCGTTATATCACAATAAATTTCCTCCTACTCCTTTTATTAATAGCTTAATGTTAATGTAAGCATACCTTATAGGTGCAAAATATTCTAAAAAGAGGATTTTCTATACTTTCATTTGTAGGAAAACAGCTATATATCACTGATAACTAGCTAAAATCATTGCAAAAACATTACATTTTATGGGTTTATAGCAATATAATAAGTACAAAAACTACTTGTATAATACAAATAACCCGCTACAGTTACAAGAAACTATTAAAAACGCTGGCAATATACCGTTATATCACAATAAATAACCTATTACTCTTCTATTTAATAGCTTAAATGTAAAATGAAGCAAATTATAGGGGCCAAATTATTCTAAAAAAGAGGATTTTTATACTTCAATTTGTAGGGGGAAAAAAAACATCTATTTAATTCACGATTAAATAGCTAATATCATTGAAAAAACACTACATTTTAATAGGGTTTATAGCAAATTTATGAGAAGTGTAAAACTACTTTCGTATATATATACATAACGCTACAGTTTACAAGAAGAAAACTATGAAAAACGCCTGCAATATACCGTTTATAATCACAATAATAACCTCTTATCTTTTCTATTTACTAGCTTAATGAATGTAGCTACTTATAGGGGCAAATTATTCTAAGAAAGGATGGGATACTTCAATTTTGTAGGAAAAACAGCTATATAATCAAACCATAAATAGCTTAAACATTGGAAACACTACATTTTATGGGTTTTATAGCAAATTGAATAAGTAAAACTACTTGTATATATACAATAACGCCTACAGTTTTAGAAGACGAACACTATGGAAAAAAAACGCTTGCAAAATACCGTTTTATACAAACAATTAAAAACCTCTAACTCTTTCTATTTATAGCTATGTAATATAAGCTACTTATAGGTGCGAATTATTCTAAAAAAAAGATTTTATCTTTAAATTTGTAGGAAAACAACTATATATCACCGGATTATAGCTCTAAAAATCATTGAAAAACACTACATTTTTAATGGGGGTTTGTATAGCAATATGATAAGTAAAACTACTTGTATATATACAATAAAGCTACAGTTTACCAAGAAACCATGAAAAAACGCTTGCAATATACCGTTATATCACAATAAAGTACCTCTTACTCTTCTATTTAAAGAGCTTAATGTAATGTAAAGCTACTTATAGGTTAGCAAAATTATTCTAAAAATGAGGATTTTTATACTTCAATTGTAGGGGGAACAGCTCGATATCACCGAATAATAGCTAATATCATGAAAACGCTCATTTATGGCTTTATAGCAAATTCCTAAGTATAAAACTACTTGTATATATAAAATAACGGTACAGTTTACAAGAAAACTATGAAAAACGCTTGCAATATACGTTATATCACAATAAAATAAACCTCTTACTCTTCTATTTTACCTAGCTTAGTTATGTAACTACTTATAGGGGCAATTATTCTAAGAAAAGGATGGGATACTTCAATTGTAGGAAAACAGCATATATATCACCATAATAGCTAAATATCATTGAAAAACACTACATTTTATGGGTTTTATAGGCAATTAGAATAAGGTAAAACTACTTGTATATATACAATAACGCTACAGTTTAGAAGGAAACTATGAAAAACGCTTGCAAATATACCGTTATACAACAATAAATAACTCGTACTCTTCTATAATAGCTGAAAAATGTAATATAACGCTACTTTATAAGTGCGAATTATTCTATAAAAAAAAAAGATTTATACTTAAATTTGATATGAGAAAAAACAACTATATTTCACCGATATTACTAGCTAAAATCATTGGGAAACACTACATTTTATGGGTTTATAGCAATATGATAAGTAAACTACTTATATTACAATAAAGCTACAGTTTACAAGAAACTATGAAAAACGCTTGCAATATCCGTTATATCACAATAATAACCTCTTACTCTCTATTTAATAGCTTAATGTAATGTAAGCTACTTATAGGTGCAAATTATTCTAAAAAGGATTTTATACTTCAATTTGTAGGAAACAGCTATATATCACCGATAACTAGCTAATATCATTGAAAACACTACATTTTATGGCTTTATAGCAATATCCTAAGTAAACTACTTGTATATATAAAATAACGGTACAGTTTACAGAAACTATGAAAACGCTTGCAATATACCGTTATATCACATAAATAACCTCTTACTCTTCTATTTAATAGCTTAATGTAATGTAAGCTACTTATAGGTGCAAATTATTCTAAAAAAAGGATTTTATACTTCAATTTGTAGGAAACAGCTATATATCACCGATAAATAGCTAATATCATTGAAAAACTACATTTTATGGTTATAGCAATATATAAGTAAACTACTTGTATATATAAAATAACGCTACAGTTTACAAGAAACTATGAAAACGCTGGCAATATACCGTTTATCACAATAAATAACCTCTTACTCTTCTATTTAATAGCTTAATGTAATAAGCACTTATATTTAATTATTCAAAAAAAGATTTTATACTTAATTGTAGAAACAGCTATATTCACCGATAATAGCTAAATCATTGAAAACACTAATTTTATGGGTTTATAGCAATATGATAAGTAAAACTACTTGTATATATACAATAAGCTACAGTTTACAAGAACTATGAAAAACGCTTGCAATATACCGTTATATCACAATAATACCTCTTACTCTTCTATTTAATAGCTTAATGTATGTAAGCTACTTATAGGTGCAAATTATTCTAAAAAGAGGATTTTATACTTCAATTTGTAGGAAAACAGCTATATATCACCGATAACTAGCTAAAATCATTGAAAACACTACATTTTATGGCTTTATAGCAATAAATCAAGTAAAACTACTTGTATAATAAAATAACGCTACAGTTTACAAGAAACTATGAAAAACGCTTGCAATATACCGTTATATCACAATAAATAACCTCTTACTCTTCTATTTATAGCTTAATGTAATGTAAGCTACTTATAGGGGCAAATTATTCTAAAAAAGGATTTTATACTTCAATTTGTAGGAAAACAGCTATATATCACCGATAAATAGCTAATATCATTGAAAACACTACATTTTATGGTTTATAGCAATATATAAGTAAAACTACTTGTATATATACAATAACGCTACAGTTTACAAGAAACTATGAAAAACGCTGCATATACCGTATACCAATAATAACCTCTTACTCTTCTATTTAATAGCTTAATGTATTAAGCACTTATATAATTATCAAAAAAAAGATTATACTTAATTTGTAGAAAACACTATATATCACCGATACTAGCTAATCATTGAACACTAATTATGGGTTATACAATAATAGAAACTACTTTATATATACAATAAGCTACAGTTTACAGAAACTATGAAAAACGCTTGCAATATACCGTTATATCACAAAATACCTCTTACTCTTCTATTATAGCTTAATGTAATGTAGCTACTTATAGGTGCAAATTATTCTAAAAGAGATTTTATATTCAATTTGTAGAAACAGCTATATATCACCGATAATTCTAATCATTGAACCTACATTTATGTTTATAGCATATTAAGTAACTACTTGTATATTAAATAACGTACAGTTTACAGAAACTATAAAAACGCTGCATATCCGTTATATCACAATAAATACCTCTTACTCTTCTATTATAGCTTAATGTATGTAAGCTACTTATATGCAAATTATTCAAAAAAGGATTTTATACTTCAATTTGTAGGAAAACAGCTATATATCACGATAATAGCTAATCATTGAAAACACTACATTTTATGGTTTATAGCAATATAAGTAAAACACTTGTATATATAAAATACGCTACGTTTACAGAACTATGAAAACCTGCAATATACGTTATCCATAATCCTCTACTCTATTTACATTTGCTAGCTTGTAATGTAGCACATGGGCAAATTTCTAAAAAGGATTTATACTTCATTTGAAAAAACGCCTGCAATATAAACCGTTTATCCAATAAATAACCTCTTACTCTTCTATTACTAAATTTCCTTTTTGTTTTTTGTAGAAACAGCTTAATCACCGATAAATACTAATTCATTGAAAACACTCATTTTATGGTTTATAGCTAATTCATTGAAAAAT
>JACEEZ010015632.1:0-10643 GCA_016584305.1 Chionoecetes opilio
CCATAGATGAACGTTGGGGGTTAGTGGATTATAGTGCTTGTCCTTAGTCAAGTTAGTTGTGATTGAGCAGGGTGATTCCCCTCCAGCTCAGCACCGAAATAATACCGACTTGACACATTACAGTAGATGGGTTAGGTTGAAATGAAAGCCTGCATTCTAGTGATTTTTATGTGCTTTAACCCCACAATTTCAGTGGTCGTGAACTTGCCTAGAATAACATCTCACTAACCCAGCTTCCATCATTGAACCATTCATTCAATACTTTCGCTTTACTCACATACCATCTCTTAGAGTTGGAGTAAAGTGTACCTACTCTTCTCAGACATCCTTGTCCACCAATCACACATTCCTTTATCCTCTACATACTCTTTTAGGTCAATATGCAGTTTCAACCAATACTCCCTATTGACCAATACTCTACCATTGTATACCTACGTACTCTTCTCAGACATTCTTGCCCACCAATCACACATTCCTTTATCCTCTACACACTCTTCTAGGTAAATATGCAGTTTCAACCAATACTCCCTTTTGACCATTACTCTTCTGACATAACTGGGGGGGCTACGCCCCCCAAGACCCCCTGCTAGTTAATAATCTAACCTGGGCATTGACTACGTAACCTAACCTCACTGGGGGGGGGGGGTTTCGCCCCCCCAGATCCCCATGTGTTATTTTTTTCATTTCCGACAGCTTTTGTGTGGGTTATAAATACTCCTTATAATAAGAACGAAACGTTCAGGGTACTTAAAACCACCGATTGCTTGTATTGTATTGTATTGGTCTAAACTGCACTTATAAAAAAAAAAAAAAAAAAATTACCTTTATGTATTTCACTTTTCCACCTACAGTATACATGCATTCCACGCACTAGTACACCGGTGCTCGAATGTCTCTTATCTTTGTCTCTCCGTAGCATTGATGAGAGGAGGATGCTGTCAGTTCGTACACAAGTTGTTTCGTACACCAGTAGATTCGATCATTCGTAGACCTAAAAGTTGTTTCGTAGTCTATATGAAACTATAGTCGTTTCGTACACTCAGCTCAGAGTTTAACTTGATGACTAGAGTTACGAAACGATACACCAGGTATATATGTACGAAAAAACTCAAAATCAATGTACGAAACAGCTAACAAAACCTGGGTACGAAACTCCCTGTATTGCTAGTCCATCCGTATCCTTCACTTGACTCATTCTCTCCATCTCATCCTTGTCTCCTTCCTATTCTCCCCCTTCACTTCCCGCATCTTCCTCTCCCATATCATCTTCTCTATACACTTCTAGCACAAGACACATTTCTTTTTTATTTGCACTTCACTCATTCCAGTCACCTATAGGCATTCGGCAGCATACCATCCATTGCACCCTTCACATTCTCCCTACAACGTCCTGACCAACCATAAACAACTCAACATGAAATAAACAACTAATAACATAACTTTATATGGCTTGTATATTAGAAAAACTTTTCATCATGCAACCCTACGAACAGTGTGCGAGTGGTCTTCAGCAACCTTAGCACTACGGTGGAAAAACGAACAGATATGGCGGATGGATGTTTGCAAAGATCGTTTGAAAATACCTCTAAACGCATTACGAATGTTCCAAGATCAATCTAAGTGCAAAGATGATCTTAGAGACGCGTTACGAACGTTCGAACATCTGGCCCCAGATCCAGCAACAAAGCGTAAGTCAAGCGGCGTACGTAAGCATGGTGTAAATGCTACGTACTCCGGCGCAACCCCCCCTCTGCGCCGAGGCTGTTTGAATAATCCACGGAAGATGGCCTTACGCCAGGCGTAAGGAGGAGTATCTCGGAGTATCTAGACAGAGACAGCTGATTGGCGGGCGAATACAATGACGTCATCCTCGATAATAGCGAATCACAGCCGTGATGACGAGCGAGCGCTAAGCGCTCGAGAGTCCTCACTGGATACGGGATTTTTCTCACTTAAGCGGCCGACCCGACCCGACCCGACCGTCACGCTTTTCAGGAGCTTATATCTTTGGAAGCCCCGCTTCCGATTGACAAGCGGTCTTCGCCATTTGATAGCCCCATTCAATCCCTTTTGTGCTTGATATGTTTATTTCTCACGTGAGGGGTCAGTATCGCGCGTGGCGCGTGCTGCGTGAAGGGTGTCAGACAACGTTATCTTGCTATAGCTGAGAAACGGCTGTACCGACTAAGTTGAAATTTGGTGTGTGGTTTGAGACCACACACCTAGCAATGTCACACAGGTCAAACTCCGGGTGACGCCGCACGTGCGCACGTGCGGCGGGTTTCTACGGGCTCGCTCGTCCTTCGCCGATTAAGGCGTCTTACTGGTTTATATTATCTATTCAGATCTATCAGCCAATCACAAGGCTTCCACGAGATAAATCGTTTTTACAAACATTACTCACCTGATTACTCAGCTGGCCTCTGGCTTGACACAACAAATCTATGTGCCCTTTAATAAAGCGATGAGGAAGGGTCTCTGATTGACCAGAAATAAAGAATTTGGTGACAATAAGGCGCAGACATCCTGATTGACTTTTAATAAATCATTCAGGTGCAATAATGGGCCACCAATCCTGATTAACCTAATAATTCAGGGACAATAAGGGGCAGACATCATGGTTGACCATATAATCATATACTTCAAGGGCGTTAAGAGGCAGACATTCTGAGTGACCTAATCGTATCATTCAGGGATAATGAGATCGGTACCTCTGGTACTCTTTTCTACCGAAATTCTCGTCCCGACACAAGCCGGGAACTTTTGCCGACGGTAATGGTTAAGTTAGTAAGATAGTAAGGGAAAGATACCGGTAAAAATGGACGAGGACTGCGCGGTCAATTTCTGAGACACTGACTAATTTTTCCTTGGGTAAAATTAGTGCTTTTGATAAAAAATGGACGAGGACTGCTTGGTAATTTTCTGAGACTGACTAATTTTTCCTTGGGTAAAATTTGTGTTTTTGGTAAAAATGGACGAGGACTGCGCGGTCATTTTCTGAGACACTGACTTTTTTTGCCTTGCCTAAAATTAGTGTTTTTGGTCAAAATGGACGAGGAGTGCGCGGTCATTTTCTGAGACACTGACTTTCTTTGCCTTGCCTAAAATTAGTGTTTTCTCAGATGGATATGTGTTGCTGGAAATTGGGGGTCACTGGTATGGGGGTTTTATGACTGGTCAACGTTACTTGAATGATATTATTTGGGGATGATTTGATAAATGATTACAACTTGAATGAAGAATTTAACTTAGTCTTCTGACTTCACTATATGATTATAGTATGACCACGTCTCACTGCGGAGAGTACTGAGGAGGGGGATGTACTTAAGGGGAAAGGATAATAACGTTTAGGTTATGGGATTTGCTGCCACCAGCCCTGACGAGTATTTCACTATGATTACTCCCGGGGCACGTTAGATTAATATTAATATTAGATTGATCTTGGTAGTCGTGGTTGGTACGAGGGGTTATACCGAACAAGGCTTGGACTCTTGGAAGTGTGGGGAATTATTTTCCTAATACAGAATAATCACCTGGGTTTTTATAATAACACAAGAACTATATTTGTAAATGATATCCTATTTATTTTGGTGACATGGTAAGTCTCTCACTTGAGATCATCTTCAGCATATAAGGGTTAACACTATACCGAGAAAACTCTACTCGGAAATAAGAAACTTGACTTCACACCCTGACGTAGGAATTTTTCCTAAGTTATGAGATAAAGCTCTAATGAGCATAAATCTCCTTCACTAGAATTACTATTCAGGGAATTGCCCTACACTAGGTAACATACCACTTAATATTTATAAATCACACATGGAAGATAGGTATCTAGTAGAGAAAGAAAATGGCGAGACAGTGTTGTGTGTGTTACAGTAAGACCATGTGGCCGTTTGAGGAGGTTTCGCGCCAACCTTCAAGAACGCAGAGAGAACAATCTTCGTTAATAACACTTATAAGGATGGGCGGAACATCTATGCCTTAGTGACACTGAACTGTACCTATATATTTATATAGAAATATATAGATGTAATATACTAAGGGAGAAAAAAACACCGGAGCCAGGGGCAGATGTCTTACCTTCAAGAACGCAGAGAGAACAATGACTCGTGCCCTGCGGGCTTTCCGCACCAAAAAAAGGAACTTGTTTGGAAAGTCTCACCGTGACCTTAAATGAACAACTTATAATCCCGAACCAACTATTTAAGTAATGAAAACTCGCGTATCCCCGAAGAGGCCGTCCCTAATACAAACTGGCTACTTTGATGTAAGAGAATTTAATGTCTTTAATCTAATATTGACGAAGGATGGTTTTATATGTAATGTCGACAATCCGAACACCTATTTCAGAGTGGAGTGGTATGGAAATCGTGTTTAGAACTTTGGTGGGCTTTCATTTTAGCGTGTATCCTTATTACACCGCCCATATATGACCATAACCGATAACGATAGGGATTATTTTGAAAGCCATGAGGATTTTAGGAGGGTTCCTAAATCTGAGAAGATGGTTTGGAAATAAAGAAAATAATGGAATACGTTAGTTATGACTGATCGCAGAATAATTATTCCACGGAACTTTCCTCGCACACGGGGTGTCGGGAGAGAGGAAGTGAAAGAAGGAAGGAGAAAATGGCGGGTGAAAGCACGAAAGAAGATAGAACAAAATGGCGTCTAGGATGGCCAAACTGATGCGAAAAGATGGCGGAAAGAAAGAAATACGATGAGTCATATGTGAAACTGAGAAAAAGAATTACTTACAAAACATAACTCGGGAATTTTTAATAAATTCTCATACTATACCCCCGAATAATGGGCTTACGATAGAACCAAATCTAACTCCTAAAGTGGGGGCTCCGCCCTCCCGCCCCCCCGGCGAGTTTTATGAATCTAACCTAACCCCCTATAGTTGGGGGGCCTCTGGAAAGGGAGGTTGGTCTGTATGAGTATCGTCTCAGACAACTATATCATTTCTACAAATGTTTTAAAATTTTTTAAAGGTTCGCGGAAGTACTTTAATACTGTACATATACTAAACAAAAATTAAGAAGAAAAGTATGTGGAAACCGGTAGGCCCGCGCAGTTTCTCGTTTTATAACTAAACACCACCGAAAGTCTCGACATAAAATTTTCTCGGCGAGTTCCACTTGAATAGGTGTAAAGGGAAGACTAAAAGGGTTTTTCGTTTTTGAGTTTTTCGCTTGTCCCAAAAAATTTAAAACTACAGTTTAATCAATACATGGGCATTGGTTAGTCATGCCAAAACCCCAGACTCCCTTTTTTAAGATAAGTCTATAATCTAAAAAAGTACCCCAATCATATATTTAAACAGCTTTTACACATGTTTCTGAATTTAGGGATTGAAACGGGGGTCGGCTAAACTCCCCGATATTCAAACAAAGTTTAGCCAGGTTGTTTGTGATGCGCCATCACTAAAAATAACCCCGGTTTAAAATAACCCCCGATATTTTAATCAAAATTTAGCCGAGGTTTGTTTAGTGATGCCCATCCTAAACTAACCCCGGCTAAACTAACCCCCGGGATTTAATCAAAGTTTAGCCGAGGTTAGTTTTGTGATGCCCCCTCACTAACAAACCCTCGGCTAAACTAACCCCCGGTATTCAATCAAAGTTTAGCCGAGGTTAGTTTAGTGATGCCCCATCACTAAACTAACCTGGGCTAACTAACCCGGTATTCAATCAAAGCTTAGCCGAGGTTAGTTTTGTGTCCCCCATCACTAAACTAACCTCGGCTAAACTAACCCCCGATATTCAATCCCTGGATTCAGAAACAGGGGTAAAAGCTGTTTAAATATAGATTGGGGTTTTTTATGTTAATATATAGACTTGGAACAGTCGTTTAAATAGGAACTCTCGCCGAAGTAAAAAATGAAACATTCTCCGACGGTGGCGAGTATTCCGTTGGGGAAAGACAATTCCAGGTACCATTAAAGGCGGGAAAAACGTGACAAAACTACCATTCAGGGCCAATGAGGGTCAGCGTCCTGAGTGACCTAACCATAGTGCAAGGTCACTGAGGGGCAGGCATCAGAACAAAAGTTTCATTCGCAAAAACGTCCAAATTACGCTAGTGAAACAACATTAATCTAGTCGTGGGATGCCAACCTCGCCTCGTCCCACAACAATTCCGCTCAGGACTCCGCTAGTGGTCTAAAAAATCAGTGCTGCCCAAAAACGAATTAAAAAAAAAAAAACACCAAAGGCAGTCCCTACGGCCGAAGCGGCCCCCCTACCGAGGCTTGTATCCCCTAACGTTTGTAAACATACGCCGCTGCCGGCTCCCAAAATAGGCTTATATTTCAATCCTTACCTCGGTGGTAACGTCTATTAGGCATGATAAATGACGTTTTATTTATATATATGAGATACACCGGGGCTACGTACACCTGCTCATGAGGTGGTGTAAATCTACACCATAATTTTGGCCCTGGGGACGTCACGGAAATGGAGTAAGTACGCTTGCTGGATCCAGAGGGAGGGCGGTCGCAGACTTGCCCCTAGGGTAAAGTCTGGCGTTGTGACGTCATCGATTTGGCGCAGATATAGCTCCTGATCCAAGAAAGTTTTCGAAAGAGGATTTATCTCAGACTTACGTTGACATACGCCGGCGTATGTGTCTGCTGGATCTGGCCCCGGGTTCGAATCCCGGCCAGGGCAGTCGGCTTTGCAGCCCAATCAGCTGTTCATCTTTCCTTTCATGGATGGGGGATAAATGGGTACCTGGGGAAACCGGGGAAAGGTAAATGTGGTAACCCAGATGTCACACTAGCCCTGTGTCCCGGGTTACCACAGGCTCAATTACGCTTAAGGGCTAATGTCACGGAGATGAGCACCGAGGCCACGCGTATGCCCCATTTACCTTTTACCTAATATAATCCAACCCCCTACAAGTTTTCAGTATTAGACAGACAGACGAGAGAGAGAGAGAGAGAGAGAGAGAGAGAGAGAGAAAAGGGGAGAGAGAGGGAGAAGGAGAGAGAGAGAGAGGACATGCAGACTGGGGTACGCCGTAAAACAAAAATTCTTTTCTCAACTTTGGCATGCCAATTTCCTATGTAAAATGGAATTCTAAGACGATTTTATCTATTTCCATTTTTGCATTTGAGCAATTCTTACAATGCAAAATCGCACTTTATATTGCCCCCTTATCGAATAATGCTTGAATGAGTACGCAGTGTCCGGTTGGTCCGTTTATTGCATCATGAAACCAATATGAGTTCCAAATGACTAGCGTGGAAAGCTCTTTGTAAATCAGTTGGTTCATCAGGCACTACATCAAGTGTCTAGCCTCTACGTTGGCCTAGAACGTGTCCATCATGTCCTTCTTAGACCTGAAGCGGGGCCCAGGGTCCCCCGGTGGTGGGCCCGAGCCCGGATGAACCCGTCTCTGGCCTGCTGCCCCACCACTGCTGCCGCAGCCTCTGTCACCTGCTTCACGACTCTTTCGGTGCTCTCAGTGTGGATAAGAACTCCGGAACCTCGTTACGGCTTGACCAGGATCTCCTGGACTGACCCCCCGGACGTGAACAGGTGAATCCCGGGCTCGTGCACCTGGCCAGGCTGCTAGCTAACCAGTGTCTGCAAGTTGGTGGCTGACAAGTTCAGCTTGGGTGTGATGCGAGGTCTTACACTGGTGTCCCCATACTCCTCGCCAGCTCTCAGCTTCAAAATCTGTGTCACGGTGAACCTGCGGTCGTCCTCACTCTGACTCGCTATCAGCGAGAGGGGGCACTTTCTGAGTGTGTGAACCATGCTCCTGTCCGCACGTAGAAGGTCCAGCGTTTTGGACCTTCTTGGCTGCGACCTCATCACTCTGAGCTGCGTGAGGATGTGCTTGGGGCCGTCCTCTAGTTGTGGTGAACCTTGATGTCGTAGTAGAGTTTGAAGTACACCTGCAGGCAGTACTTGACTAGGATTTCCAGGGTGATCAGTTCTTTGCCAGTCAGTCCATGCTTTCTGGTCCACATGTACCGAGCGACTGGGTGTGGTGAGCCATCTGGAGTGGGAAAACCTTGCCACACTTGAACTCCTGCAGCTCGGACGGGAGAACGCCCCGTTCACAGCCTGGGGCCACTGGTAGGAGACCTGCTGGTCAGGGACATGTTGACCAGGATATACTCCGGTATCTCCGTGAGATCTTCACCGCCTGGCACTCCTCTGAACCTGCGTTGTACTGCATCTCATTCACGCTGGACAGCAGACTGCACACTGGACCCGTGAAGGTCCCGATGATCTACCTCATCATGAGGTAGGCCCCTCGATGCTGGTGATAAGGTGGCGCAGGGGCAACTCGTTTTGTGTGCACACGCATATACTCCAGAAGAGCTTGCGTCCCAGCATCTTCTCCAAATGGGGGTGAGTAACCACCCTTCCACCCGTGTTGGCCCTAGTTGAGTCACCTTGCAGTACGATCAGTGAGTCGGTGGAGTCGTATGTCACCAGCGATCATAGAGAGCCTGAGCCACCTTGAACGCAGGCTTTTTCAGGTGGCACCGGGGCCTCTGGTACAAAGTGACAAAGGTTACCTTTCCCGATGGCTCCTCTGTCACTGACACATGCTCCTCCCTGATCAACCTTGGGTGGGAGTTTCCCAGAGCTGTCGGGCACCATCGCCCTGGTTTGTCTTTCCTTCCATCGTAACCCAAAACCAACATTTTGGTACCCTGGTGCTTCCCCTGGTCAAGGTCCCTGGCCGATGCCATGGCATCCTGCCTGGCCCTCCTCAGCTTGTTAGGATCGCCCGACCAGGTACGACATGTCTGGAGAGAGGTAGCCGTCAGCGATAAGGTCCTGGAGGAGTCCCGAAAACCCAAGGCAGCAGCACCAGTGGGGGGAAAAGTCGAACCGGAAAGCTTGCAGCGCCCGGTTTCCGGACTGGCATTGTGTGTCTTCTTGCAGCTGGCCTGTCCAAGTACTGCATCACAAGGGTGCCAGGACCCCAGCCTCTCCCTGAGCAGTCGGTCTACCAGTATGGCAGCCTCCTGTTGCTCCTGCCTCTTTCCTTGAGTGGCAGGGTGAACGACTCCTCCGTCCCATTCCAGAATCCTGGTGATCTTCAGCCTGGCCAGGAACATCTGCTCCTGCAGCTCAAGACGTCTGACCTTTCATCTTTTTGCTTCTGCTTCTTCAGCTTAGCCTCCTCTTCCAACTGCTTTCTCTTTGCTGCTTTCACTTGTCTATGCGTCTCTTCTTGTCTACCCTGTCATCATCATTGCACTCTCCTCCCCAACTTGATCCTCTGGTAGTAACAGCCACTCTAGTCTAAAATAGGGACTTTGCTGGCCAGGGGGCAGTCACACTGCACGTGTGCTCTCGCATGGCACAGCTGGGGGTTGGAGCAGTGGGATTATGGTCCTTGGAGAGGAAGATCGTGTGAGAGCAGGGCCCTTATGTCAAACAGCCTGAACATATTCTTCTCCACGAATTCCTTTACTGCTTTAGGTTTTCTCTGTCTCTCACCACTTCACTACCTTCTTCCAAAAATGATCTATCCTTCTGGTCACGGACCGGTCAATAAACACCACTGGAGGTGCAAACTGGGCGTTTGATTTCTTCCACTGGGCAAGCACCATGGGGGTCAGATCCTTCGCAATGTCTCTCACTGGGTACCCCCGCTTGTCAACACCCTCCCGGATGCCGCTGAGTTCTTGAAGAAGGATTCCCCTCTTCATCACGCCGCGATACGTAGGGACCTCACTCTCAGCAAAATCTTCCCCCCGCCAACAAAGGCGGCCAACTTGGATCCAGAGCTCTGTCTAGTTGCGGGCCTCGACCCACTTGGTTTACAAGGAGAAGCCATCCTGAAAAAGACGATCAAGAATTGATGATAGGTGGAAATGAAGCCGTTACTTTAGCGGGGCTAAGCTATGTTTTGCATATAAATATAAAAGTCCATTTTTGTATAGCAAGAAGTGCTCAAACCAAAAAGTTGAAGCGGACAAACCACCCTTTAAAAATTTAAATTTTTTATAAGAAAACACTCTGTCAAATTCTAAATAATCTATATTTCACTTTTCATTGGGCCTACGGGGGTACCTATTTGCAGACGACAGAGTGAGAGAGAGAGACAGACACAGAAAGAAAGAAAAATAGAGATAGACAGACAGAAGGAGAGAGAGAGACAGACAAACACACATACAGATCGACAGACAGACAGAGAGATCGACAGACACAGAAAGAATAAAAAATAATAGACAGACAGACATGCAGATAGAGAGAGAGAGAGACAGGCAGACATGCAGATAGAGAGAGAGAGAGACAGACACAGAAGAAGACAGACATAAAAGAATAGACAGACAGACAGTGAAGAGAGACAGACAAAACAGACCCGACAGAGAGAGAAAGAAGGAGAGAGAGGGAGAGGAGAGAGAGAGAGAGAAGAGGGAGAAGAAGAGACATGCAGTAGAGATAAAATAAATAAGATACTTGTCCATTAACCTTTGCAAATACACTACAAGGGTTTTGACTTACAAGCGCACCGCAGAGACGAACTTGGTGGCCGAACCGTGACCGAATGCATGGATCTGCACGCGAGTCTACGACTCTACAACACCACCTGACGGTTGACATGAGAAGAGCAGAACAGAAAGAAAAGAAAGAAAAAAGGAAGAGAGAGAGAGAGAC
>JACEEZ010015634.1:5000-20771 GCA_016584305.1 Chionoecetes opilio
GTGGGCCCATGAGTTAGGCTTAAAAACAGGGGTGTGAAACCGTCCGTCCCCAAGGACACATTGAAAAAAAACGTAGAATGATGGGGGCTTTTTAAAAACCCCTCGGTCCTAGTATTTCTTGCCATTAACTAGCAAACAAACCCAAGGGTTCATTCCGAACCAAATTCTGAACACACCCCCAAAATCAAAAATTAAAACCCATGCTTAGAGCTGTGCAAAGGGGCCCCCCGGGGCCCCCCCTGTGGCCAAAACGAAAGGAGTCATAATCCCCAAATCGAGGGGACTCACTGGCACCTCACCTTTCTAGACTTGTTTTTTGGGGCTTATCCCTTAAATGGAAACATAGTAAAAATTTTATTATATATATATATATATATTTATTATAATTAATTTTATATTATATATAATTAAATTATATAAAATATTATATTATATATATATATATATATAAAATTATAAAATTTAAAAATTAAATAAAATATATATATATATATAATAATTTTATATTATATTATATATATATATTTTAATAAAAATAAAATTATATTTTATATATATATAAAATAAAATATTTTATATATATATATATATATAATATAAAATGGAAAATTTCCAGATAAAAACACCCGAACTTCTTTTGGTGGCCCAAAACTATTTTTTTTTCGGGAAAATTTTTAAAGGGTTTTTTTGAAATAATCTGCTGACCGTTTTCTGTCAAAAATTTCTTTTTATTTTTTTGCAACAAAAATGTCAAAAAACAAAAAAATTTTGAACCAAAACCGGGAATCTATACCTAACCTAACCTTTCCCTTTAACATAACCTTCCCTAACCTAACCTAACCTACCCTTTCCCCTAAAAAAAATAAAAATAAATAGTGCCGCCCGGGGTAATTTTTTCCAGGTTTCGAAAAACTTCGATCTATTTTCCCATATTTTTAAATTGAAAACAAACAAAAATTTAATAAAAAAGGGGGGGTTTCACTACCTATAGGGACATTAAAGTTTAAAAACTTTTCCTTGTACCCCTCTGTTAGCAAACACTGAAGAAGTGCGGACCGCATTTTTAAAACAAAAGGGGGGCAAATCGGACCAAAACTCGGGGGAAAAATGGGCCCTACATTTTTAAAAAAACTTTTTTTCTTCTTAAAAATTTTGCCCCAAATTTCCCAAAAACTAAAAAAACCCTGCCCTCCCATGCCCATGGAAAATATAAAACATTACGTGAGCTGTTCTTCCATGTTTGGGGAAAGGGGGAAAAGATGCCCCAACACGCCACGTTTGGGTTCCAGGCCCATTTGGATTCATTCACATCATTTGTTCAGCACCCCTTTTTTGTTTTTTAGGTGCCTAAAAAATTTTTTCTTTGCTCACTTTGTATGTCTTTGTTTGCTTTTTTTAAAGGGAATTTTATACTTGGTTTTTTTTCACCCTTTTTGCATCTTTTAACCTGTCCCTTTTTTTTTTAGGTTTCCCAAAGGTTTTTTTTTTTTTATAATTTTTAGGCATTTTTACTTAATTTTATATTTTTTCAAATAGGGCCAGAATTCCCTACAAAAATTAGGGGTTGGTTTTTTTTTACCTTATTGGATTCTAGGAAAACATTTTCCCCTATGCGTTTAAATAAAATATGAGTTAAACCCCCGTCTTTGATCCCATTGGGAAATTCGCCAAAAACACTATTTTTTTAAACAAACTTCGCCCCAAAATTTTTTTTTTGGGCCCCAAGAGGGGGAAGGGTGAGGCGCATAAAAAAACTTGTCTCTCGCCCCCTATAAACAACAAAGTCATAAAGATCCAAAAATAAAGTTTTTTGCGGAACTCATAGAGAGGGAAAGTTTCCCAGAATCTAAAAAAGGAAACAGGAAAACCCTAAACCCCCAAAATTTTGGGAGGGTTCTGGCCCTAAAATGTAAAAAAATATAAAAAATTTAAATAAAAAATGCCTAGAAAAATTTTTAAAAAAAAATACCATTGCCTAGAAAAAAGAAGAAAGGTTAAAAAATGCAATAAAAGGTGTAAAAAAAACTATTTTTCTGTAAACCAAAACAAACAAAAAACATACAAGTGGGGGAAAAAAACCCCTTTTCAGGCACCTAAAAAACCCTGAGGAGATTACACAAATGAGTGAGTGGGAAATCCCGTGACCTGGAACCCAAAAGTTTGCGTGTTGGTCATTTTTTTCCGCCTTTTCCCGGCATGTGAAGAACAGCTCACGTAATGTTTTATAGTGTCCAAAGGGCATGGGATTAATGTTGTTTTAAATTTTTTTGGGGGTTTTTTCAAATTTTTTAAGAAAAAGGGTTTTTTTTATGTAGGGCCGATTTACCCCCGAGTGGTTTCCCATTTACCCCCTTTAGTGTAACAATGGGGGGTCCGCACTTCTCAGTGTATTGCTAACAGAGGCTACAATGGAAATGTGTTTAAACTTTTTAAAGTATTTTAGGTAGTTACCCCTCCTATATTTTTATTAAATTTTTTTTTGTTTATTTCAAAAAAAATTGGAAACTGATCGAAAATTTTTCAAAACCTTGGCCCCCAAAATTTCCCCCGGGCGGCAATAATTTTTTTTTTATTTTATTTGGTAAGGGCTAGGTTAGGTTAAGTTAGGTATGGGTAAAAAGGTTTGGTTTGGTTTTGGTTAGGTATAGGTTATTTAGGGAAAGGTTAGGGTTTGGTATAGATTCCGGTTTTGGTTTCAATTTTTTTTTTTCTGTCATTTTTGTTGAAAAATAATAAAAAGATTTGCGACAAAATCGGTCAGCAGATTATTTCAAAACACATCAAAACAAATACAATACAGAAAAAATAGTTTCGTCCACCAAAGTGAATTCGGGTTCATCTGGAATACCCATATATAAAATATATATATATATATTTTTATATATATATAAAATATATATATATATATATATATATATTATATATTTTAAAATTTATAATAGTATATTTCTGTTTTTTCTTTTATAGGAAGTGGTTGGTGACCCATCCTTTGAGGTCAGGTTGAATGAAAGGGGAAAATCCTGCTGGGTCTGTAGTAGCCTGGACTAAAATGAATCCCACACTATTTATATTTGTGTTTTTCCTTTATTTTGGGAAACAATGTTATCATTATCATCATATACAAAAAAACTGCTGGAAATATATCGATCCCAGAGCGATTTCACTTTATGGGAAAGTGAGTCTTACCTATAGAATACCTACGTATTATAGCACCCACTCAAGGCTTGATTTTTTTCATTGGAAACGCGAGCAGTTACTGTTTTCCTTGATAAGGGGATGAAGTATGGGCAAACACTAGAATAATACCCTATAAGCTCAAAAACTATTTCCAAAGGGTAACAGCGGGCGGTCACAAGTCCAGTGCATGATGAAGACCACACACACACACACACACACTGGAACCCGGGTGTATACGAGGATACATTCCTTGAAATCAACACATAGCAAGGGTACCGGTCGTGTCAATATATAGTTATTGAAGTAAACAAAATCTAAATGCGTTCTGAGGGGCTTCATAAACGTTTTATCTGTGTTTTCATGACGTTTTCCTGCGACACAACAGTCACATACCTCAAGCAACATTTCGTGTTATACTTCATCAATTCGAGGTACACTCAAAAAATTACTCCACTTGAAGGTACTAATACACTAAAAAAATAGGCACACAGTACCAAACCTAGAGTGGCAGACAGGCAGGCAGGGAGGCGTGATTAATAGGCCGCGTGGGTGAGTTTCCCAGTTGGGGTCCCTCGCCTTCTCACACGCCATGTTTATAACAACCTTTTTTCCAAGTGTAAAGGCGGTTCTGTGACCTGTTGGTGGCCCCGTAGTTGATATGAACATTAGGAGGCGTAGTAAAACATTTATAAACTAAATCACATCACAGTGGCGCGAGAGGACGGAGTGACAAAAACACGTGTACACAGACTTTGTTTTAGCGGGAGATTGGTGACTCGGTCGTGAGTGGTCAGGCCAGGCCTTCCAGAGCTCCGCTGAACTTACCCTAGAGTCAAGTCAATTTTACCCCAATTCTTACGTTTTACCCTAAATAATCGGCTCGACTGTATATTCGATTATATATATAAAATATTATTTATAAAATATATATATATAATATATTTTTACTATATTATATATATATATATATATATATAATATTATATCATTATTTTTCATTGATAACAAAAACAAAATAATAAGTTAAGCAGTTTTAGTTTGTCTATTTTAATATAAATTTTTATTAGATATATATTTCTGGTTTAATAAGAACACACTTTAACAAAAAAAGTTTTGAGAAAAACTGACAAAGGGTGGTTCACATGATTTTTTTTCGTCTTTTGTCGACAGAGAATTGGGTCTGGTCGGGGCGGGGTTTTTAATGTCGAATAGGTTTTTTAAAAAAACCCAAAAACCCGCTCACTCGGTCTTTTTTCGCCACCCTTTCCGAAATTTCGCGCGCCAAATTAAAATAAACGCAGAAAACCGCACGTCCCTCCTCCCCCCTCACCCCAATTTGGGATAATTTCGGATTTGGGACTAAAACTAAAAATTTAACTTACTCACGTGAGATCTTTTCATCCTAATTTTAAATCCCCAATTTCCCCCCAATTTCCCCTCCAATGGGGATACATATATACCGAAAAATTTATTTTTGCTACCCTGATAAAAGTTTAAATCGCCAGGGCAACTTTTTTTTTTGTTTACGACGGTGGTGGCGTAATCTTCATTTCTACATCCATGATTTCAGGAAAGTTAGAAGATGCTATCTGGGGAGTCTTGTATTTTGTGTCTTCATCGTGTCAAGTATGGCTATAAAACAAATTTCAAAAATATCTACAAATGGGTACCACCCGTAGAGTCGCCCCTTGTGTTTATTTACTGAGGGTCCTAGCGCTGTCGCGTCGCCCGAAAAAAAAATGCGAGTGAAATTTTAAACCTCCCATACTTGCACTACAAAACATAAAAAACGCTTGTTTTGATTTAAAACCCCCCGTCCTGATTAACCTTTTTTTTGGGTTAAACCGGCCTTCCGAGATGTAACCCTTTACACTGGCGCCAACGTTTTATGTATTTTTTTCGTAGCTAAAAACCTTAGTTAAACATTAAAGTTGGGTTTAAGTTTTGGGGTTATTATTTTTTTCCAAAAAAATAAATTTTTCCCCTTTGTTATGGCCGGTACTAGCGCGCAAATACAACACCGGCTTAAAAGGATTTTAGGGAAAGGGACCCCACCCCTCCGAGGCTGCCCCGTACGGAGGGGTTTGATTTTCCCAAAACGAAAAGGGGAAAAGAACCGGAGAGAAGAGGCGAGTCGCGGAGAACGGTAACAACCTAGGAACTTACAAATAAAGAAAAAATTTAAAAGGGGTTTATGGGGGGAAAAAGGTCCGGGGTCGTCGGGGTGCTGGCCCAACGCAAAGGGGTTAAATACCCGTATGGTAGAGCCTGGGAAACCCGGGCCAAATTTAACGGAACCCCGGGAGGCCCTTTTAAAGAAAACGATTGAGGAAAAAAACCCAAACTCCCGGGATTTTACCTATGAATTCCCTTTCCCATTCCCCAATGGTTTTTTCCCCTTTTAATAGGTTTTTTTAATTACACTTAAGTATAAGAATTTTTTTTTTTTACGACCCGCCAATAATTTAAAAACAACCTAAAAAGGGGGGAAATTAAAGTCTATTAAAATTTGTGAAATTTCTTCATGGCAATAAAATAGAATAAAATTAAAAAGGCCCTCCCCCATAGGGGTGGCATTTAGTTATTACGGTGCCAAAAACGGTTGTTTTTTTTTCGAAAAAATTGCGTGGGGTTTGAAGTAATTTTCAGGGAAAAAAAAAAAACCTAAACCTTTATTATAAGGGGGAAAACTTTTACCCGGGGCCAAAACAACAAGAGCTATCCCCCTTATAGCCCCTGCGCACTGCCCCGCCCCCCTTTGCCCCCCCCCCCCTTACAAGCCCCCCGGAAATCATTAATTGTGACAAAGGTAAAAAAAGGAAAAATCCAAAAAAAAAAAAAAAAAAGAAATTTTTCCCAAAAAATTGGGGGGAACAAACCCCGGCACTCCCCCCAAAGGGGACCGATTTCCTGCAAAAAAAAAACCCCTCTCCCTTTTCAAAATTTTTTTATTAAAATTTTTGGGTAAGGGCTTAAAAAAAAAGAAGGAGGGGGGGCAGATTGTGCCAAAAGGGGGGTTTTCCGGACAAAATTCAATTTCAGGCAGAGGGTTTTTCCCAACCCTTGGTTCCCATAAAAAAAAGATTTAAAAACTGTGAAATTCTGGCATTTCCCCCTTTTTAAATTTCGGTTTGGTGAAATTTTTTACATTTTACAAAATTAAACCTAAAAAATTGTTAAAAATTTTTTTAAAAAAATTAAATTTTTAAAAAGCTACTCCTTTAACGTAAATTTTCGATATTTGGTTATTTTTTTATGTGAAAAAAATATTTTCAACGGAAAAGATTAAATATGTTCCCCCAAGGTAATAAATTCAGATTTTTAAGCTTTTTTCAGAAAAAAACTTTAATTTTTTTTGGGCCCTTTTTTGGGGGAAAAAAACCCGTAGGGTTTTTTTTAAAAACCCCCCAAATTTTAAAAAACGGGGTCCCCGGGGTCCCTTTTAAAAGAAGAACACATAAAAATTTATTGTTTTTTTGGGTTTTTTTCCAAAGGGCTTATATTCCCCCCGCCCCTGCGAAAGCGGGGGGCCTTAGGAAGGTGAGTCGGGGTTTTTAAAAAAACAGGTCAAAAAAGGTTCCCAAAGGGAAAACAAAAGGAGGAACCCCTAATCCCCTTTTTTCCCAGGGGTCCCTTTCCCTTTTAGATTTGAAAAAAACCACATTTTCTTACCCTTTTTACGAGTTGTTGGTTGCATTGAAAAAATTTTCGCAAAAAAACTCAAAATTCTTTTTTTCCCTTTTTTGTAGGAGGTTCATTTATGGTTTAGAATTTTATTTCTTTTTAAATTATTCCCTTTTGTGCCCCCCCCCTTTTTAGATTTAAAAGGTTATAACTTTTTAAGTGTTTATTAAAGTTGTTTTGTTTTTTTTAAAGTATTAGTAAATTTAAAAGAAAATTTTGGGGGTTTAAACTTTTTTTTTGGTTTGGGAAATTAGAAAATGCCGTTTGGGGATGTTTTTAGAGTAAAAAATAAAAAAAAAAAAAAAAAAGGAATCAATAATGTTTTAACAAATGTGAAACACTAAAAATTAAAAATTTTTTTAAAAAAAAATTCAACTTTTTTGGGGGGAAAAACGGGTTAAGGGCCTAAAAGTAAAGTGTAGGGTTTTTGTAAAAAAAAAAATTGAGTTTGAGTAATATAAATAGAATAAAGGGGGAAAGCAAGAAAAAAAAGTAATTTTAATGGTCATCATGTGAAAGTATGGAGGCAGGGAAGGGGAGATAAGAGAAGACCCTCCTAAAGGGAAAGGGAAAGTAGGGCCCGGGGCGCGTGATAGAGGACAGTGAGTAAGGGAAAGGGGCTTTAGGGATACATACAGTCCGACAGTAACATATGAAGTCGACCTGGGTGGAAAATATGTCGGGGGCCTAATTAAGTTCAAGCAGTTTAAAAGAGTTACTTTAGGGTTCTGTGATGGAGTCCACAGATTTTCGTTTTTTATCAGCTTTTTTCCAAATTTCTTTCTATTCTCCTTTTAAAAGTTGGTACAACCGTAAAGAAGGGGTTCGTCTACTTATTCAACACAATATGGAAACCCCAAAAGTTTTTCAGGGGGCATTTTAAGGACACGCTTGTCTTTCTTCACTGGTGGCCCCCCCCCCCCCCCCCCCCCCCTCATACCCGTTTTTCCCCAAATGCACCGCGGAAAAAAAAACGTGACGTATTTTGGGTTTGGGGCCATTCTGTGAAATAAAGCTCCAATTAATGCATCCCACTGTTTACCTAGCAATCTGTTCACACATCCCCTACAAACAATTTAAACCCCTGGTTTGGCCTGGAGCCAGGGTTTTATGAGTTCAAAATAAAAAAAATTGAAAAATCTTTTAATGCTGTTGCCCCTGGAGCTAAGACTAAATTAAATGTGCAAAAATGTTTCGGCTAAATCTTCAACTTTTTTTGGGAGTTTGAGGGAAGCATTTGATACATAGATGAATCATGTGGCAGAACTTGACAAAATTTTGTTAGGCAAATTTCTTTTTAACAATGTAGCTACTGAAAGGTGACCCCCTCATCACATTTGTAGTGTCAAAAAAAACCCAACAAAATTTTAAAAGGAATGTTTTTTTTTGTGAAACTTCCCCTTTATGGCATTTAATAGTCCTACAGCTGATTATCTTAACCCTATAAATTACGAAAAGGGTTTTTAAGTTTTTCTTTCTCAAATATTGTGCTAATACGCACAAATTTTTTTATTTTTACTCCTGTCTGTTTTTCATCTATAATTACAGAAAAAAAACCTTTCACGTAAGATTTCCAAAGTTCAGTGCCCAAATGCTTTCCAAACACTTGTATTATTATGTTTGAGGGTTTTTTGTTCCCCAGTTTACATTCTGTATAGACGTCACTCAGGAAACATTGCTTTTAAAGAGGTCTAGTAAGGGGGTTTACATAAAGAAATGGGCAAGTGATGTTCTGTAGAAAAGCACACCCCCGAAGTTCAATTTTCCCTGCAGACTTTTTTTATTGGTCATTTTTCAATAAAAAACTGGCAACTGACTTTTTCTTAGAAATTTCACCAAATTTTTGCATCTGGTGAAATTTTCGCATCTGGCAACAAAAACCCCCCCAGAGCAGAGACAGAAAACGGGGATCTATGAAGGGTGACACCAGTAGTTTCCGCAGCCCCTTTCATAAATAAAAATTTTGTGTGTATGAAAAAAGAAATTAAAAAACGATTTTTCATCAATGAATCCTTTTAATTGAATTTTTAAAAAAAGACAAACACCTGATTACCCTAGAATTTTCCCCAATTTTGCATTCCCTAAACCCCTACCCCAGAAGGGGGTTTTTTACCCTAGTTTAGGGTTTTTACCCTAAAAGGGAAACACTGGTCAGGCCTTCCATGAGCCCGCTAAACTTTCCCTAGAGTCAAGTCAAATTTACCCTAAATTCTTACGTTTTTTCCCCAAATAACCCGGGTCGACTGTATATTTGATTATATATTATTATTAAAATATATATAAATTTTATATATAAAATATTATATATATTATTATATATTATTTGCGTAGAGGGCCCCCCAGCTGCCCCAAATCGGGAAGCATGGGGAAACCCGGAGCACCTCAGACACCTCACCTCGCCCCTCTGGAGGGGCGTGGAGGTGTTTGTATATCCCTTATGTATTTTTTGGGTGACATTTCTGTGTAAGTTATGACAAATGTACCAGTACATTGCCCTTTTTAAAATTTAAAGTATCTAAAGATATTGTTTTTATTTTGTGTATTATGGTCAAAATACAAATTTTACGTGCTGCCCAAATCTTAAAAAAGATTCGGACGCATTGAAAAATTGCGGGATTGCAAAAATTGTTCCGATGTCGCTGGGGAATTTTAAATTTGTGACTTTTTACTGTTAAGGGTTTACCTACTCTACTCCTTATACCCTTCCTACTCCAAATTAAAAACGTATCCTTTTCATTTTTGCGCATGTAATGAATGTTTAATTTTGAGAATTAAAAAGGAAAAAAATAAATTTCGGGGGATTCTGATAAGATTTTTCTCATGCGCGCGAATTATTGGCCGGCCTTAAACCACCCCCCACAAACCCCCAACGTATATTTTTCGGAAAGAATAAATTTGGTGCGGGAGAGTTCTCTGCTGTTTTTTTGTAACCCCAAAGAAAAAAATAAATGGGGAGCTTTAAAAAGAAATTCTACTTTTTTTTTGTGTCCCCAAAATACCCTAATATTTTTTTGTTTTTAAAAAAAAAGGAAAAATAGGTGAAAATCCTTTTTTTTTGATAACCAAAAAACAAAATATAAAGTTAAGCCAGTTTTTTGCTATTTTTTAAAACCCTTCCCTTAAAAATATATTTCTGGTTTAATAAAAACACTTTTAAAAAAATAAATATTGAGAATATTAAAATGACTAAAAATTATATTTCCCCCAAATTTTCAAACACATTAAAAGTAAAAGGTACATTACATATTTTTCTTTTACAGGGCTAACATACTTATATTTTACATATTACATTTTTGCACCCTGAAACAAGTTGCATCACTTTTGACATTATTTATTGCTTTTTAGCATATTGTCCTCAAGTTCAGGTTATGTAAAAATTTTTAAGCGTTTTATGGATTATTGCATGCTTAAGCCACTTAGGGTTTTTATTTTAAGAGAGGGGTCTTTGACAAGTTTTAGTTAGTTTTGTTTGCTGAAAAAAAAAAAGCCAACCGCGCATTTTAAAAGGGGAGTGAGAAAGGGTGGATTGACACTGTATTGGTTAAATGGGATAACATGGCAGCCGCATCATTTTTTCTATTTAGCACAATACCCATATTTGTGAAAATGGGAAATTGATTTGAAGTTCTTCACCAAACAGTGCATGCTCCATTCTTCACCCCAAAATTTTTTTTTTGGCATACTTGGGGAATTGTGGCATTTCAAAAATATATGCTAAGGAGGGGTTTAGAGTTAGCAGAACGAGGTTTTTTGAAGTATGAACACAGTTTTCCCACTTCTGAAATTTTTTCATTGAGTGAAATCTTTTTTGGGTCTGGGTACAGCTTTAAACAAGAAAGACGGCACACATTTTAAAAGAAATTTTTTGCGCTATTTTCTGTTTCCCCATTGTTTTAAAACCTTTCTTTTTCGATCACTCACTTTTAAATTTCATTCTCAACGGATTAGACCTTAAAAAAAAATGTTGACCAGGGGCAATTAAGAAATACGCATTTAAAAAAGCTCACATCCTGAAGTCAGTACACAAGCTTGAAAGGTTTGCATGTCTCAGTTTTTGGGGTAAAAAAATTGGGGCCCCAACTGGAAAAAGTATTTAAAAAATATTAACTTACCCATTGTAATCCAGAAAATTTGAGGTAGGCTTGGGTAAACTTGTTTTTTTAAAAACAGTAACACCAATCATTTTCTGTGTTGGGTCCTAAATGTTAATTTTGTGAAATAAAACTTCAAGCCCCCCTGTTCACCCAGCAATCCTTTCACACATGCCTGTACAGACAAACCCCCTGGTTTGGCCTGGGGCCAGGATTTTTGAGGTTTAATTTAACAAATTTTTTTAACTCTTTGAATGCTGTTGCCTCTTGGAGCTAAAACTAAAATTTAAATGGCAAAAAAAAAGTTACGGCAAAATCTTCAACATATTTTTTGGGGGTTTGAGGCAAGCATTTTATGACATAGATGAAACCTGTGGCATGAACTTTGAAATTTTGACTTGAGGCAAATATTTATTAAAAATGTAGCACTGAATGGGGGCTCCCATCACCATTGTAGTGTCAAAACAAAAAACCCAATATTATTTAACAGGAATGTTTTTTTTATGTGAAACTTCCTTCATGGCATTGAACAGTCCCCACAGCTGAGTATCATTTAAACCTCTACAAATCTAGAAAGAGTTTTCAAGTTTTTCTTTCTTAAAATTGTGCTAATACGCACAATTGTTTATTTTTTACTCCTGTCTGTTGTCTATTATAATTACAGAAAAAAGCCTTTCACGTGATTGAAAATTCAGTGCCGTCGAAAATCTTTTCCAAAAACCTTTTCTTATTATGTTTGGGGCTCTAAATTTCTTCCCCAGTTTTTCTTTTTTAAAGACATCGCATCAGGAAACATGGGTTTTTGGAGGTCTAGTAAGGGGTTTACCTAAGGAAAGGGGGAAGGAAGTTTATAGAAAAAACAAACCCGAAGTTCAAATTTTCCCTCAGACTTTTGATTGGGTCATTTGCAATATAAAACTGGGAACTGACTTTGTCTTAGAAATTTCACCAATTTTAGTCATTGGCAACACAAACCCGCCCAGAGCAGAGACAGAAAACGGGAATCTATGAAGGGTGACACCAGTAGATTTCCGCTAGCCTTACATAAATAAAGTTTCGTGTGTATAAAAAATGAAATTAAACACTGATTTACGTCAATGAATCCTTTGAATTTGAATAAAAAAAACTGACAAACACCTGATTTACCCTAGAATTACCCTAGATTATGCATTACCCTAACCGCTACCCTAGAAGGGGACTGATTACCCTAGTTTAGGGTATTTTACCCTAAAATGGAAGCACTGTGAGTGGTGAGCACTGAGCAGCAGCGTTGCCAGATGGCCTTTACTATTTCTCTGGAATTTGTGCTTAAACAAAAAAATCTGGAAAAATTCAATATAAAATATCTGTATAGTCGAATAGTTGAAAGGAAATTTATACATATATATATTATATATTATATATATATATATATATATATATATATTTTATATATATGTATTATATATATTATATATATATATATATATATATATATATATATATATATATATATATATATATATATAAAAATAGATAGATAATAGATAGATAGATAGATGTAGATAATAGATAAAATAGATAGATAGATAGATAGATAGATAGATGATAGATAGATAGATAGATAGATAGATAGATAGATAGATAGATAGATGATAGATAGATAGATAGAATAGATAGATAGTTTAAAAGATAGATAGATAGATAATTTTTTCAGGATAACATAACGACATGAAATTTTCAATTTTATTTTCCTCATCAGAATCTGCAAACCCCGTACATACTTGACGTCATTCTCTTGATGAGGAAATCAGATACTTTGAGATCGTGGCACTTGCTCCTCAGTCATCAGGCGTCTGGTGTGAAGTAGTCCAGCAAAAGTACTTGTTGATAGGCGATTTCTTGTCTTGGTTTTCACTCGGTTGAGAGCGGAAAACACCCTGTCCGCTGCAGCACTCGATTGTGGAAGACACATCTTCTTATCATGAACTCTGTCAGGAATGGGAAGACAGGGTTCCATCCCCGGACGTCATTCCTCTCACTTTAATCCAAAACTTGACAAGAGCTGTCTCGTGAATTTCTTAGCATTCGCCACTCGCTGTCGATTTTTGAAGAATGTCGCACATTCACAAGAGAAATAAAGCAACCCATAATAGGTGCTAATGTAGCTACACTCTTTGCCTTCACGACTGATGGATGGTACTAGGGTCCCTGTATTATTCAAGGTACTCTAGATGGTACCGGTACGGTACTTACATGTATTGGACCAGCTTCCAAAGGACCAGGAACCCGTCGCCCAATTCTGGGTGACGCAATAATTGTGTGAATGACTTACGTCAGACTCTCTCTCTCTCTCTCTCTCTCTCTCTCTCTCTCTCTCTCTCTCTCTCTCTCTCTCTCTCCTCTTCTCTCTCTCTCTAAATTCTGGAAATATTGGGGATTTTCTTGCTAAATTCAAGGAAAATCTGGAAATTTCATGAGAGATTCTGGAAATCTGACTGAGATCCCAAAATCTGGAAGAATCCAGACAAATCTGGCAATCTGGCAACACTGGTGACAGTGGTGACTCTGGTGAGTGATGACTGGTGAGTGGTGACCTGAGAGGCCCGATGATGAGGGAGAGGGATGGTGAAATTTTGTAGCACACATTGTCGCACCGAGCCAGCAGAATTATCGTATTTTCAGATAGATAATAAATTATCGTACAACCTTAGGTAAAATAATATAGTCAGTAAATTACTTTATACTTCATTGAATTCAGCATTCCACATATAAAATATTTCCTTTTTCACCAAAATAAATAATAGATAGACTAGATCCAATCATGACACAACATTCCACATGTTCCTTTTTTTTCTCCAAAATGAATAAAATTAAATAAAACAAAAAAATAATTTAGTAACCATCATGACTCAAAAGAAGCTGAACTCTAGAACTCTACGTAGCTATCATCCTCAAAAGAAAAGAGTAATTCCTGTTCCTCCTCTATTATTTTTATGCCCTGTGACAGCTGGCGCTTGTACTTAGGGGGTTAGTGTTCAGCTATTATCGACTTATCATATCATCTGTAGGGGTGAAAGTAACACAATCTCCATTTTCTCTTACACACTGCGCTGCTGGAAGAGAACCAAGTATGGTTCCCGTCAGATGTCAGTTTCTTACCTTTGTTTTGGTAAGGTTAACCTGCTAAATACCCTCTCACAAACTGCGTTCGAATGCGGCAAGCAACGGTCCAAGTCCATGTCATGCAAAGGACCAAAAGTCAAACTCAAAACTCACTCTCTCGATCTGTCTCTCTTTCGCGGAAGTTGACAGCGACTGATTTTTTTTTGTTTTTTTTGTGCGATGAACATTTTTTTATGACTTTATAATGTAATTAAATTTGTGAGTCAATTATCGTATTTTCGTGTACGATTGTCAACCATGCATCGTACATCGTACGAATAGTCAAATTATCGTACAAATATGATAATTATCGTACAGTTAACATCGCTGCAGTGGTGACATTGGTGAGTCCACTGCTTACAGTGCTTAGTTTGTAGTCACTGCTAGACGCTAGTGCTAGTAGTGGTAGTAGGCTAGTTGTACTGTAACGTGGTACAGGCGTGCGACGGACAGTGCATGATCCCCAAAATAATTTTTTAAACAAATGCACAACATTTCACAGATTTCATCATATTCCACCACATATTTTTATTGTGCTTAAATAAGAAATGAAATAAGGAATATATATTGATAAAAAACTAAAATTTTAAATAGGCTGGTTTCTTATCAACACTGCACTGCTGAATTATAACAAATTGACCTACTAGCTACATAATTTTTAAGTCACCATATCTTACATCACCTATTGGTTATTAACGGCCATTATATCCTACATAATCTATTGGATATTAACAGTCATCAATTCTACATCACCTACTGTATATACACAGTCAATATATCCTACCTACATTATCAACAGTCATATCTATAAACAATGTCATAACCTATCAGTTATCAACTGTTACAATATCCTACAGAACTATTGTTTATCTGTATTCATAACCTTATTGTTTCATCTATTATGGTTGTTTCCCCAGTATATAATTATAAGAACCCGGCGGGCGGGCCTCGGAAATTCAGATTCACCCAGTCGGGGCATTGTGTGTACATTAGGCAGGTAAAATATGAAAGGAAAATCGAAACAGAACAGTTACAGTAAGATAGATGAAGAAGGTGTAGCTGTGGGTGTTGAGGCAATTCTATCATTCTGATATGTTAATTTTCCTTGGTAACTTCAGGTTACCTCAAGGTGATGCGAGACCCATCTGCAGTGTGCGTGACTTCCGCCTTCCGGCAGTGTGATCCAGGCATGGCGTTGTGATAGGGTGGTTGATGGACTGATGTCGAGGCAGGGTGAAGATGATGAAGATCAAGCACTCCATTGTGTGGGCAGCGGCAGCGTGCCTTTGTGTGGTGGCAGGGTGGGGTGTGTGGTCCTCCCTGATCGCCGCCCTCGAAACTATCTCAATCATCAAGTCAATTATGGCCACGATGAAGACTTGCTGGCGGCCGTGCCCACCACCAACGAACGGCAGATGTCCTCCACGTTTTCTGCCGAAGTTGCTGGGGCAGATATCACTTGGAAGCGGATCTCAACGCCAAAGCGAGAACGATAAGATTTGTGGTGTTTTGGACGTCATGGTTCGGGAAGGCTTGGGGTGCGTTGGGTCACGGCGTGGATCTGCGAGCGTCACACGTCCCAGTAGCCTCGATGTGTCTCACCCACCGCCCCCTCACCGGCCGCAACTTTTCCGAGGCCGGCCCCCCGGGCCCCATTTTCTTCCCTTCCCGGGGT
>JACEEZ010015635.1:0-23609 GCA_016584305.1 Chionoecetes opilio
AGCTGCTACCTCCCCCACAGGTACCTGGACCACAGGGGTTTCCCCTCAAACCCGGGCCCCCCCAGGGGGTTGACCACAATCCGGAGCCCACACCCCAAACTGCCCCCGCGCTCTCCCTTTTCCCTCCGTCTCGCGGTGGAAAAAGGCCCCAGAACCCCCTGCCCTCACTGAGACGCCGGGGGAAGGGCGGCAGAAACCTAGCAGCAACGGCTGCAGGGGCACTGTTTGGTGGGGAAGGCACGTCGGTTTTTTCCCTCCCCCATGTAAAAGCCTTTACTGCCCCCCTCCCACAGTTGGGGGCGGGGGGGGCCCCCCCCGCGCTCGCATCTCCTGACGGCGAGAAAGAGGCGGTAGGGACTCCTTTTCATCCTGGCCCCCCCGACTTTTCCCTGCGGCCCCTGCCGGCTTCCCTCGTTACCACGCCTGCGGCTCTTTTGCGGGGCGGCAGGCCCCCCCCCAGCCGTGGGCGACCCCGCCCTGCCGGAGTGCAGGCCCCCAGCGCGGCCCCTCCTCCCTTTACGCCACCCCAGCCCCGCGAAAGGGGCCCAGAGACACTCACGCCCCTTTCCATCATGTTGCGACGATTCACGCCACCCCGAATGGCCACACACTGCAGGGCGGCCCTGGGATGACGAAGGCGGGGCGGGCAGGGGAGGAGCTGGGCGCGCGCGCCCCCTCCCAACAGGGGCCGACTCGCGCGCCCCGCCCGGCCCCCTTCCACCACTTTGAAGAAAGGGGGCAGGGAGGGAAGGGTGGGGGGCCGTCCAAAACCACCTAAAACCACTCACCGGCGAAAGGGCCCTTTCCCCCAAAACCCTTTCCGTCCTCCTCTCTGGATCGAGCACGCCACCCTGCTTCGGGGTTTGCGGGGGCGTTAGGGCGGGGGAGCCTTCCCCGCTTCCCCCCCCAATGCCCTGCCCTCTTTTCATTTTCCTATTTTATTTTTTTTCCCCATTTAAGTTTTTTTTTCCCGATGCCTCTTTCACTGTTCTGATTTCCTTTTTTCCATCATCAACCCTTGAGCATTTCATCACAGGCTTCCACTCGGCTCCCCCAAACCTTTCTGCGGTTGTTCAGCACAGCCCCCCGTCCACCCCCACGCCATCTGACCTCGTGGAACAAACCCGGGTCCCCACCGAACACTTAAATTTCCACTTTGGGCACAAAATTTTCGCTCTCCATTCTTCCGGACCTTACCACACCACCCAGGTGTTACAGGCAAAAGGCTTTTAAGGAAAGAGCTGTTTTACGTACAATGGGCCCTGCAGGCCACTTCTCTACAGCGACTTTTAAAGGGTCCGGGTGTAAAAATGAGGGGAGTAAAGAGTTTACGAGGTCAAAACACAGGCGAAAAGAAAAGAAAAGGGATTCTTGTTTAATGAACAAACCAAACCAAAAAGAAAAAGCAGTAAAGTTTCAAGTCCCCCCCCATCTTTGCAGATGGTCGCAAGGGCTACTCTGCATCCCTACAGGCACACAGTTCCTTCCTCACCCACAAACCCACACAGTACCACTACACACAAAACCCTCCAACACACCGCAACCACCACCCACGCGACACCGATCGCCGCCACGAGGCTTCAACCTCTCTCCCCGCTGGTCTCAGCGCCACTGCCCGCCCGCCCCGCAAAATGTGTGCTAAGGTTCATGTATCTCTCTCTACCCTCTCTCATTACAAACCCCACCCCCGCTCTGCCTCGCCGGCCAAACCCCACGCGCTGCTTCCCTCCAGCCAGACACATAACAACGTCTCCAGGCTCTCCACCCAACCTAAAAATCCGCCGCGCTCACACACACACAAAGCACGCCTTCCCCCAGCACTTCATGCAAAATTTCGCTATACGTAACAAATATACATATATATATATATATATTTTATTATATTTTAAAGTAGAAAAAGTTTTTGGTTACTCTCTCTTTTCTCATATCACTCTCTTACTCATATCTCTCTCTCTCTCTTTCACGGAGGGGAGAGAGAGGGGAGAGAGAGAGAGAGAGAGAGAGAGAGAGAGAGAGAAGAAGGAAAAGAGAGAGAGAGAGAGAGAGAAGAGAGAGAGAGAGAGAGAGAGAGAGAGCGGGGCCTTCGCGGCGATTTATTTAGTTAAAGCTAATGGACCCCAGACATAACACGTCACGGTTTGTTTACATCGGTGCATTGTGGGGATAAGGCGGGATCGCCGCGGGTGGATCTACGAAGGGAAAAAATACGGCGATGGAAGAATTTCGAGTTATTTTGCGCGAAATTGATATTCCAGGTGCTATATTACTGTGTTCTGTTCTCGCTGACAACCCCTATAGAGAAGACCTGGGGTAATGGATGATGTGCAGAGGCTTCTAAACCAAGAAAACAGAGTCGTAACAAAAGCCTCGTCAAAAGGTAAGCAACTGGTAGGTACGTGATGTTTTCCCTACCACTTGCTTACTTCTTAATGAGACTCTGCTGTGACTGTTTTCCTGGTTTAGAAGCCTTTAGAAATACTTTACATAAACCCAAATCCCCTCAGATCTTCTCTATGTTGTCAGCGAGCACGGAAATATAGCACCTGGAATATCAATTTCCCCCAAAACAACTCGAAATTTTTTCATCGTCGTAGTCTTCTCTTTGTAGGTTGTACATATTCATGGTTACGATAGTATTAAAAATACCTTATTAATTGAGTTCCTTTGTTGTTTTTTCCTTCATAATAAGTAGTGGTACATCATGGTTTAAGTGTTACTGTGTTGCTGATATTTCGGGGTAACTTCTATGGGGGTTTATAACTGGTCAACGTTACTTGAATGATATTACTTGATTATAATTTGACAAAGATTACAACTTGAATGGAGGTTTTACCTAGTCTTATGACTTCACTATGTGATATAAGTTTGACCACTTCTCACTGCGGAGAGTACTGAAAAGGGGGGAGGGTATTTAAGGGGGAAGGATGGGGGTTTGGGTTTAAAGGGGGAAAAGTGCTGACCAGCCCGGTGAGTAGTTCCTTGGGTTACTCCCTGGGCACGTTGAATAATATTAATATTAGATTTATCTTGGTAGTCGTGATTGGTACGTGGAATTAAACCGAGTAAGGCTGACTCTTTTGGAAGTGTGGGGAATTACTGTCCTAACACAGAATAATCACCTGGGTTTTATAATAAACACAAGAACTATATTTGCAAACATCATCCTATTTTTCTAGGACATAGTATGTCTCTTGCTTGAGATCATATCCAACATATGAGGGTTAATACAACACCGGAAAACTCTAATCGGATGTAAGAAAAAACTTTACACCCTGATACAGGAAACTTTTTCCTATGTGATGAAAGAAAGCTCTTAGGGAGCATAACCTCCCCCACTGAATCCTATTTAATGAATTATCCTACACTTAGGTAACATACCGCTTGATATGTATAATTACACATGGAAGAATATATATAGCAGAGAAAAAATGTGAAGGGTAATGAGTTGTGTTGTGTATTCATAAGACCATATGGCTTGAAGAGGACACGAGGCGAGCCTTTCCTACAGGAAGGATGAATGTAAAACTCCTCCGTCGAAACCTAGGTGAAGGATGGATGGAGACTCTTTTAATAATACTTAAAGGATGGGTAGACCTCCTTTACGTTAGCGTAAACTAAACATTGTTACCCATATTTGAAAAATATAGATAACAAGGAAAAAGGGGGGGGGGGAAACAGGAGCGCAGGCCGGCGACTTACCTAGGTGAAGGAGGGGATGGAGACTGGCGTCTCATGGCTTTAGGCCCTCCGCACAAAAGGGGAGTTGTTTGAATGGTCTCGCCGTGACCTCAAATGAAGAGCTTATAATCCCGAAATAACTATTTAAATAAGGGAAAACTCGCGTACCTAAGAAAAGGCTGCCTATAATACAGACCTGTTACTTTGATATAGAAGAATTTAATATGCTTAATTTAATATCCGAAAAGGGGTGCGATTGTTTTCACGTAAAAAATCCGAACGCATTTCAAGAGCGAGAGGGTATGGAAGTGTTTCTTAGAATTTGGTAGACTTTCAATTTAGCGCGTATCTTTACTAACACGTCCATGTATGACCATGACCGATAACGATAGGGATTATTTTGAAAGACATTAAAATCTGGGAGTGTTACTCGGTCTGATCAGATAGCTGGGAAAGATGAACAGATTTGAAATCATTAGTTATCACTGATCGCGGAAAAAATTATCCCACGGATTTTGCCTCGCATACGGCATATCGGGGGGGGGGAAGGAAAGGGAAGGAAGAAAGAAAATGGCGGAGAGGAAGGAAAGAAGATAAACAAAATGGCGGTTTAGAAAGAAAGGCGATGAGTCACCCGTGAAACTAAAAAAATGAACTACTTACAAGACATAGCTCGGGAATTATATGATAATAATTCTCATACTATCTCTCCCGAATAATGGGCATTACATTACTTGACGAGCCAATGAATACTCTTGAGTCTATACCAACATCACCAATCTTTGCTTTGATTTATCTTATTACTCCATCCATAAACAAGTTGCATAACTACGGTGACATTACCCATCCTTGCCTCGTACCTAGTACCTGGTACTGTCGTTCTACCGAGTTTTTTTTCTACACAAATCGGGAAAACTCGCCGACGGTAATGGTAGATAGGTTAGGTTACCGTTAGGTTAGTAAAGGTCAGTTAAGTTAGGTATTCACAATCACAGGTAAAAGATTATTAGTTATACATACATACTCCACTCCATACACAGTAGCAGTATATTTATACACTCTTTAACCCTTCAATACATCCCACATTCCCTCCCAGTCTACTCTGTCATATGCTTTGGTATTAGTCCAGATGAACACCGTACTCACTTTGGTGGACGAAACTATTTTTTTCTGGTGTGTTTTTATGTGTTTTTAATGAATCTGCTAACCGTTTCTGTCGCAATTTTTTTTTTTTTTTTTTTTTTTTTAGTAAGGTAAAGGTTAGGTTAGGTATAGGCTAGGATGGGTTAAGATAGGGAAAGGTTAGGTTAGGTTAGGTACATTTTTTTTTTGTCATTTTTGCAAAAAAAAAAAAAAAAAAAAAAAAAAAATTTCGACAGAAACGGTTTCGCAGATTCATTCAAAACACATAAAAACACATCAGAAAAAAATAGTTTCGTCCACTAAAGTGAGTTCGGTGTTCATCTGGATATTTATCTATGCTTTCTCTAAATCCATGAATGCAGCATACATCTTCTTGTATTTTGCTAACATTGTCTTAATTATCATTCGCATATCTAAGATTTGATCTACACAAACTTTCCCAGTTTTAAATCTGCCTTGCTCTTCACTAACCTTGCCATTTGTGATTTTTTTTACTCTTCCACTTATGTTTTTACCATACAGTTTGCCTCATCACTGTGGAGTAGACATGAGACTCAATGAAGCTAAATAAAAGCCACCCTGGTAAAACATTGCCAATCTAGCTAATTACAGCCCTGGAATTATACCACATTTTCCACAGCTTAGGTAACCTTAGGTTTCCTAACGGTAACCTAACTTAAACCATTACCGTCGGCGAGTTTTCCCCATTTGTTTTAGGGACGAGCATTTCGGTAGACGAGAGTACCAGGTACCATGAGGCAAGGATGGTAATGTCACGTGGTTATGCAACTTGTTTATGGATGGAGTAATAAGATAAAACAAAGCAAAATAACCTAACATTACCGTCGGCGAGTTTTCCCGATTTGTGTAGGGATAAAAAATCGGGAGACGATAGTACCAGGTACCATGAGGCAAGGATGGGTAATGTCACCGTGGTTATGCAACTTGTTTATGGATGGAGTAATAAGATAAATCAAAGCAAAGATTGGTGATGTTGGTATAGGCTCAAGAGTATTCATTGGCTCGTGAAGTAACACTTAAACCATGATGTACCACTACTTATTATGAGGGAAGACAACAAAAGGAACTCAATTAATAAGGTATTTTAATACTATCATAACCATGAATATGTACAAACCTACAAAGAGAAGACTACGACGATGAAAAAATTTTGAGTTTTTTTGGGCGAAAATTTATATTCCAGGTGCTAATTTCCGTGCTCGCTGACAAAAATAGAGAAGACCTGAGGTGAGGGTTGGTGTGCAAAGGCTTCTAAACCAGGAAAAGTCACAGCAGAGTCTCATTAAGAAGTAAGCAAGTGGTAGGGACACATTACGTACCTACCAGTTGCTTATCTTTTGACGAGGCTCTGTTATGACTCTATTTTCTTGGGTTAGAACCTCTTTCACATCATCCTTTATCTCAGGTCTTCTCTATAGTGTTGTCAGCGAGAACAGAGCACAGTAATATAGCACCTGGGGAATATCAATTTCGCGCAAAATAACTCGAAATTCTTCCAAACGCCGTAGTTTTCCCTTCGTAGGTCCACACCCCGGCGATCCCCCCTTATCCCCACAATGCACCGATGTAAACAAACCGTGACGTAGTTATGGGTTTGGGTCCCATTTATGCATGGTTCTACTGTATGTATCAGAAAACGAAATATAGCAATGGAAAGCTAATAAATTCTGCTTCTATTGATATTTTCCATCTTATAAGCTGTCCACAAAGTTTTTACATGACGACGAGTTTTAAGTCATCATATTTCTTCAGTCTCATAATGACCTTTATTTTAAAGTGTTTACTGTGCTTTATGTGATAATCTTATAGAACAAACATTTCCGAAGATAACAGTATATCCTTTATACATGTATAAATGATATACTGCGGGGTCATGCCTTGAGAACTTCCCCCCGGGGCTTGGGTGAACGAAGAGGCCCCTGGTAGCAAGATGGCGCCCAGTAGCGTTTAAAAATAGGGCATGATTTGGCGGTACCCTCTTATTACAGAGACCCTACCCTTACCGTCCTCCTCCCAGGTCGACGCAGCCCCACCCTGCGCCCCAGGTGGGTCCGGCCCCCCATGAGGCAAGGGGTCCTCCATCGCGGGGGGGGGGGGGGAACTTTAACCATGCAGGTAAACTTAAACGCTCCCTCCGGGACGGCGCCGCCTTAATTTCCCCCGCTAAAATTTCCCTCTGCGGGGGGGGTCACCTGGGGACAAGGGCAGCTTTTTCCTGTTTCCCCTTAACACCCTTTTTCCCCCAAAGATCGACCACACCCTTTGGCCCTGCGTCAGGTCCCCCTCGCTTTCACCCCTTGTACCTCGGTTCCCGTTAACCTTCCTCAGTGTTTTCTCACTTTTTTTTAAAAATTCTTTTTCTCTTTTCATATTGGGGTTGGAACCAAAAAGGGGGGGGGGGGGGGGCTCACGAGGTTTATTGGAGACTTAACCTTAATTACAGGAGGACGGGCCAGGACCCCGCTGGTAAATGCCTCCCCGGGATCAAAAACGCCCGCCTAGGGTGAAAATGAAAATGTGGCGGGAAGAGGGTTCCCCAACGAAACCCCCAAAAACCCCCCCCCCAATTACCCCAAATAGTTTAAACCGGGGGGGGTTTTTAATGAAAAAAAAAAAAACATTTAAAACAAAGAGTGAACCATGGGGATCAAAAACTTTTTGTGATACTTCTATCAAACGTTTAATGTGATAGTGTGGCCCAACTCTTTGTGTTGCCCTGAGGGGTGGGGGTTAAAACTAACAGGGAGCGAGCAGGTGGCGGGGTTGCCCGTCTGTGGCGTTGGGGCCCTTCCCTTTTGGTGGGCGGGGGTGGTGTAGGCACGCTGGGTCCCGTCCCCGGGGCCCCCTAAAACGCACGGAGGGGGCCCGGAGGTGGCGGGGTTTTCCTGATGGGGGTTTGCGCCCCGCTCCCCTCCAGCCGCACCAAGTACTGCCGGGTCCCGGGTAGCCCTCCAGGACAGTGCCCTGCGGGGCCCCCAGCGCCCTCTGGGGGGGGGTTTTTGGATGGGGGGTCCGTAGGCCGGGCGTGGGGGGGGCTCGAGGTTGTGGGCTTTTTGGGTTTCTTTCCCGGGGAGGCTCCCAACTGTCCCCAAGCGGGCCAGGGGCCCCGTTCGGGGCCCCGGGCAGCAGCCCCCCCCCCCATGTTTCCCCTCACCTCAGGGAAACCCGACGTCCACGGGGGTAGGCCCCGCCCCCGCAGTTAAACGCCCCTTGGGGATAAAGCGGGGGTGGGGAGGCTTGGGGCCCCTGGGGGGGGGTGTTGAGGTCTGCATGAGGGCCCATGCAGCGGCGTGGGTTTGTCCGGGGGGCCGGGTTCCGGCCGGGTTTTTCCCCGCGTAGAAACCCCTTTTGGCACCCCTTGCCCTGCCGTTTTTCGGGCGGCCGTTAAAACTGGGGGAAAATTGTCTGATAAGGGACCCTCGGGCCCAACCCCGCCGGGTTGTGGGGAAGCCCCTGGTTTCCCTGGCTGGTGAGGTTCTTTCCCCCCCCATCGCACGACAGCTCCTCGGGGTGCCAAAGGCGCTTGAACCACCCGTCGGAAAAAACCTGATGAGGCGGGGCACTGGGGGCGTCGCCTGACAGGTGCCCCACTTCGAGCCACCCGAGAGCCTTTTCAGCGAGGGCCCAAATATAGTGTGGCGTCCAGTTGAAAAAAATCAGCCCCCAAACCTGCGGGAAAATGGGTACTGGGGGGGGGGGGGGGGGGGTTGGGAAAGGGGGGCCCTCTGGGGGGGGCTGGAGGGGGCGTGCGTATCGCATACCGCACTTTGGGCCCCCTTTTCTTCTGTTTCCACCCCCCGCGTCAAACCCTGGCCAGTAGACGGGGAAACTCCCCCTCCCCCCTGCGTAGCATTGAGCCCCCTTCCCTGGTGCCCCGCATAAAGGGTTTCGCGAGGACTGCACGCCTCAGGGCCGTAGGTAGACCAGCCGCGGGTTTTTTCTCGTCACGGGTGAAAAGGATGATTTTCCCCTTGGAAAGGAAGGTGGCGCCGCATTTTAAAAGTACTGGCGGAGGGCGAGCGGTTTCCCAGTCCTTTCGTTCAGCCCCAGCCTCTTTTGGCCCCTACCCCTTTCCCCGGGGAAAAGACCCGGAAACCCCTCGTCCCTTGGGGGCCCCTTTTCCTTCCCCCTCCACTTAAATGAAGGTCCACAACATGCCCCCCCCCTCGTCCTGGCTCCCCGGGGCCATGGCTGCGCTTTACCAGCTCTTCATCGTTTTTCCGTCCGATCCTTCGGCCCCCTGACAGGATGGGGTTTTTAGCGCGACAAGGGGGTCTGCCGCGCAGTTGGGGTCCCCCTTTTCAGGTACTTGTTTGGGGAAGGTAACTTTTGGGGGGGGCTTCTCTTTTAGGAAAGGGGAAAGCCGGGGGTTTTGGCTTTTCCCCTTTATTTCCCTTTTCCCCAAAAAATCCTTTTTAAAGGGGCCTTTTTGGTCGGGTGAGGGAGCGTGGGGTTTTTTGCGGGCCAAAGGGGAGGAAGAGGCGTGCCTTCTTTAGGACCAGGCGAGGGGGCGAGCGTTCCCCCTCGGGGGTGCTGTATTTCCCCTCCCCCGGCCGCTGTGAGATGTGGGCCCTGCCACAGAGCACAATTTTAAACCCCCCAGGGAAAGGCATAGCGGCGATTTTCTCCGGGACACACCGCATTTAACGGCTCCCGGGAAAAGGAAAAGCCAATACCGGGCGGCTGTAGTCGGTGAGGGACTGCTGTGGGGCCGGCACATCATAGAAGGGGCAGTCCCTCGGCCGCCAACGCCCAATAGTGCCCTTTGGGGGAAAGGTAAAAGAGCCCCCAAAACTGCTTGTCCCAGTAAAAACTGCCTTCCCCACCCGGTTTTTTTGAGTAGCTCCCTGAAGGGTTTCCAGACAGGGGCAAACCCCGGGAAAGGGCGCAAACCTGGTTGCCCAGGCCCGAACCATGACCGAAAGTCAGTCAGGGTGGGCTGGGGGGGCCCTTTTAAAAGTCGGTTAGGGCTGTTAAACAAAGGTCGCGGTTTGGGGCTGGTCCCCCCTTCCCACCCCCGGGAAAGGTACCCGGCAAAGGGGGAGTTTCCCCCTGCAGAAGGGGAACTTGTCAGGTCGCGGGTGACCCCCGCTTCCATGCCCCAACTGGAAAAAAATTGTTTTGTGTGCCAGAAGGGGGGGTTCGCTGAGGGCTGCTGTCGTAGGGGTAGGGGTGTCGTCCACGCACTTAAGCTTCCGGGCACGCCCGGTGATGGTGTCTTTAAAAACCCGCTTCGTGAAACGCGTCTTGCGAAGCGCATTGGCCCTGGGGGGGGCGAGGGTCCCGGGTTAGCGCCCCCAGGGGGTGATGAATTTTTGGAGCTTGCAGCTCCCCTCCCCCGTGGGGGGGACCGGGTGGTACCCCGGGATTTTCTTTCCCGTTTAGGGGTTTTAAAATGTATTTTTGGGCACGCTAGGACGAGGTCGAAGGGGGGCCCTGGTGTGGGGGGGTTTCTTTGAGGCTCGAAATGGTTGGGGGGCCCGGAAAGTCGACCGTGCGACGGGGCCTTCCGCCCTTTTTTTTGGCACAAACCCCCCAAATTTGGAGCCCCAAACCTTTTTTGGGTGGGCCTGCGGGACCGCCCCCCGATAAATCCCCTTGTCAACATGTCCCCCCGCTGCCCGTCGTACCCCCGTAAAAGAAGGGGAACGGGACTGAGGGGGGATTTGGACTCGTGGGGGCGTGTGTGGGGCCCCTTGGGTGGCCCGTGGTGAGGCGGACCGCTCTTTCTCGGGTAGCGGGGGGTGCGTCCCTGGAAAAACACAGGGGCCCCCAAGTGCTCCAAGAACCCTTTTCGAGGCGATGGGCGTTCTCCTCCCACAAGTTTTGGAGGGGGCGATTTCGGGCGAAAGGGGTTTTTGTGGGGTGTCTGATGGCTCCACAGCACACAACTGGTGGGCGAAAGGGGGCGCAGGAAGGGGTGATGGACCAGGCGAAGGGCCTTGCCCTGCCTTTAGCGATAAGGGGGAGTTGCTGCAACCTTGGTATGTAGATGACACTTTTGTGGGGACAGTCCCCCCCGGGACCCGACATGTGATGGTTCCCAGGAGGCGCATGCTGGGCCCCCCGGGAACGTGGGTGGGCTGCCCGTTGGGGGTTCCCGGAGCTGACGTTTTGGGGTATGCCGAGGTTCCCCAACCCGTAAAGGGGGCCCGCCACAGACACTTGGGCCCCAGTGGGGCTGCCCCCTGCCCGTGTAGGAAAAGTGGCGCGGGGGCCCTGGAGCAGCTGATCACCACGGGCAGCGGGCGCCGCCATTCCAAATTTCCCCCAACGATAAATGCACCGGAGGGAGGGGGGTGGGAAATTCGAATGGGGGGCGGGCGGACGAGCGCCCGCCCTGGGGGGTGAGGGCCGGGAAAAGGCGCCGAAGTGCCCCCCTTTTGGCCGCACAAAAGGGGATGTCGCTGCAAACGCTCTCACTGACGGGCCCCCCTGTACAACCCCCCCAAAATTCCCCGCATTTTCTTTTGCAAACCCCGGGGTCCCCCCCCGGGACTCCCCTTTTTGGCGGGGTTTTCCCCCTTTTCCGCTTTGGCCGGCGCGCGGGGCCCCCTGCCCCCAAAATCGGCCGGGTGGGGGCCCCCTGCCGCCAAACCCCGGCCGGGGTGGGCCCCCTGCCGCCACCTCGGCCGGGTTTTGGGGGGCCTGAAAGGGGGGGGGTATGGTTTTCCCCCAAACCCCCCACCGGGGGTACGAGGTTGCTCACTCGGGCCCTTTTTTTTCCCCGGGCCCCAAAAATTTTAAAAACACGCGAACTACCCTTTACTTTAATGAACCCAGGCGTGGGGGAAGGGAACGGGAAAACCCCGCTTTCATGTTGCGGGTCACGGGAGCCCCATCACTTTTTCTTGCCTTTACATGTATCCTCTAAGGAGCCGGGGACTCAGGGCACCTAAAAACCGTCATTCGCTTTGGTGCCCGGGAAATGGGAGATTTTACGCACAAACACTGTCCCCCTCGATGCCTGTGTAAAGAGAAGAATTCCCCCCAAAAGCCCCGATGATACAGCGTGTACCCGATTTTACCACGCTTCTCACAACGTCGATTGCCTCCGTGGTTTTAGGCTGCCGAAAAACTTGCCCCTTTCCCAGGCCCCGCGTCCCATGCGGTTTTTCACCTCTTTTGTTAAAAAGGGGGCTACATAAGGTGCTGCTGTGGTTTCCGCCCAGCCGCAGATGCTGTGTAGTCCTCTACACTTTTGGGGGCCCATGCCCCAAACGTTTCCCCGGGGACCCTTCCCCCCGGTCGCTCCCCCCGGGGCGTGGAGGGGGTGGTGGGCGATTTCTGCCCGGGGGCGTTGGCCAGAGTTGCTGGGTGAGTGGGGGTTGGAGTCGGGGCTTGGGGGTTAAAGCGTGGGGGCGGGCCCTTTGGGATGGCGGCAGGGTGGACCACGCAGCTGTTCCCAAAGCGCCCGCTGCCTGCCGGAGGCGTCCCCTAAACCGCCCAGCCTTCCCCCCATGAGCCCCTGAAGTACTGCGCCATATTGGGGTTTTGGGAAAACAGAAGGGCTGGGGGCGCGTCAAAGATTTTTTATTAGAGACTTAACCTCTAATTTCCCAAAGATCTGAAACTCGAGAAATGCCAGTTTGGGCGCTGGCAGTTTTTTTAAAACCCCAAAAGGTTTGGGCTACCCGTGTTTTTGGTCCCACCTAATATTTTTCATAAATTAAATTTTTTGATAAACATTGATGCAAACCCCATCTGAATACCCAAAAAATATTTTTTCTGTTTTTTTTACCCAAATTTTATGGATGACATGCATTAAAGATGGAACGTTCTAAAAATAGCAATTTAATGCAAATTACTGCCTCGAGTAGCAAAGCTTAAAAGATTTTTTACATGTTTTTGGGGGCATATAAAATTTTTTGGGGAGTTCACAAATGTGTTTTTAAGCCCGGACTTTTGCGTTTTGGCAAACGCTTTTCAAAATACAAAAACAATGCCTTTGGGAAAAAAGAAGAATAAAGAAAAACCGAAATGGGGTTGTTGGCTACAATTTGGTTAAATTGGGGGAGGCGACAGCCGCGGCGGGGGGGGTGGGGGGGAGATTTGGGGGCGGGAAGAGAAACAAAACATTGCCACTTCACGCGTGGGGCCATTGGGACTTCCAGGCTTTTTATTGATTGATAAAACAATAAAAATAGGAAAATATGAAATGCCCCAGGTTAGATAACTTCTAAAAAATACGTTTTGGGCTATATAAACATAGAGTAGCATTTTAAACCCCGGCCCCCCTCAACTTAAAAACCTCCCTTTGGTTTTTTGGGTTTTATACAATGTTTTACAGAATCAGGCTTCTATACAATATACATATAGAAGAAAATCGTTCTTAATATTATACTTGTGTGTTTTAAGTGCAGTGGAATAAGCCCATATTTGTTTGTTTTCCAGTAGACCAACTTATATCAAAAAAGTGAGTTAAAACTGCCAGCGACCCCTGGCATTTTGGTTCCAGTGCTCTCGAATTAGAGAGAACTGCAAACTCGAGAAATGCCAGTGGTCGCTGGCAGTTTTAACTCAAAGGTTGGTCTACGTGTTTTTGGCTCCGCGACTAATATTTTTCATAAATTAATTCGCGAATAAATATTGATGCACCGCATCTGAATACCAAAAAATATAGTCTTCCTGTTGTTCTACTAATTTTATGGATGACATGCATTACGATGGAACGTTCTATAATAGCAATTTATGCAAATTACTCGCCTCGAGTAGCAAAGCTTAATAGATTTTTTACATGTATATTGTGGCATGTAAAATTTGGGCGATGTTCACACTGTTTTCTAAGACAGTACTGCTGCGTCTGGCAAACGCTTTTTCAAAATACCCAAAAAGCAAAGCCTTGGAAAAAAAAGAATAAAGAATGCCGAAATCGGCTTGTTGCTGCGCAAAAGTAGGTTATAATTGTGGAGGCGACGTGCCGCGGCGGGAAGTGGTGGGCGGGGAGATTGTGGCGGGGAGATTGAATCAAACATTGCCCACTTCACGCGTCGACTCATTGCACTTCTAGGCTTTCTATCTGATTGATACCCAATAATAACAGGGGAAAAAATGACTGCCTAGGTATAGATAACTTCTAAACATTCGTTATTGACTATATAATATCATAGAGTAGCATTTCCTGCCTCCTCAACTATAACCTACTTGGTTATTTGGTTATATACAAAGTTTTTACAGAATCAGGCTTCTATACAATATACATATAGAAGAAAATCATTCTTAATATTATACTTGTGTGTTTTAAGTGCAGTGGAATAAGCCCATATTTTTCTTTCAAGTTGACCAACTTTTCACCAAATTGTGAGTTAAAACTACCAGCGACCCCTGGCATTTCGGAGTTGCAGTTTCTCTCTAATTACAGAGAGACGGCAGGACGACTGGTCACTGCCTCGCCGGGATCACAACTGCCCGCCTAGGGTGACACTGAGATGTGGCGGGAAGATGAGGGTTGCCACACCCCCCACATTTCACTTATAATTTCATTGTTTCTAACCATTTCTTTCCTCTGGTTCATCATTTCTCTCATCATGGCCATGATCATGTTTCGTGTCCACTCTCTCCCTACCCGCCATTAGAAGCGCGCCACGTGCACATTCTTCCTCAGTGACGTCACAAGGCGTCATCTCGCCTTCCCCTTTGTCTCTCCCTCTATCCGCTATTTTGACCGCGTGTTAACACAGCTACCGGCCACAGATATTCTACAATCAATCCCACTTCTATGACACCAGTGTTATGCAGGTGTCTCCGTCCGCTCTGTCTACTCAGCTACCCGGGCGGCGGGCTTCTCACGCCCACGGCACGCCAGCGCGCACGGGAGCTCCTGGCGGGGTCCTGTCCTCTATCCTATTCCTCGCCCCTATGAGCTCACCGGCGTCCCTCCTCTTGGCGCTGTCTCCCCCTCACTCCCGCCGCCAGCTAGCCAGCCAATCCAGTGGCTGCATTTCCGGGAAGACCGTGCCGCTACCCCATAGGAATCCTCGGCGCGAATGACGTCCCCTGGTCTTTGTGTGTCGTGAAGGAGGCACCCTTCACCGCGTGCCACCCGCTCATACACACAAACTACAGACACTGCTTACCCCACACCCACCCCCCTCGCAATAAAGGGTTTTGCCCTCGCCACCCTCACAGGGTGGCCACCTTTCTCTTTCAGCTCATACAACACAGACACATGACACCACACAACCCTCGCTGCTCATACACACCCTCCTGCGGGGGGTAACAATGTTTTTGGCTATGGCATCCCATCCCTTTTAGAATATATACTACCTACGATTACTTATAGACCAGATATCTAATAACATATCATATATCCCCTAATTTACTTAAATAAATTACAAATGATGTGTAACGTAGCTTAAATTTTTTTTGTTAATGGGGGGAGATTGAAGCTAGAAATTTACACTCATTTGAGAGCGTAGAGTTTAAGGGGTGATCTGACAAAAGTCTAGTGGTTAAAGGTTTAATCCCATGTCTGCTGTATAACGACCCACTTGAACACTTCACTCCTCTACTTCGATTTTCCTTTTATTTTCTCTTCTGTTGATGTGAGCTTATTCTGAAGTGGATGCCAAAGAGTTGGAACTGCAGCCCTCATGACAAGGATATTGTAGTGACCCCAATGTTGGCCGCCCCACGCCCACCTGCCTAATTACCCCTAAAGGTCACCCACGCAGCTGTAGTTGACCTGACTGTGGTGACCTACTTAACCCGCACCTCCCCCCGCACCTCCGGCCCTCGCGATCGTGAACCAGGAGTAACCTTTCGGCCGTCACAGAGAGCACACCACGCCTCCTCTCTGTGATTCTCGTGGCCTTCCTCCGCTGTACATTGCATATTTCCGCCGTAATAAACTTGTGTGCGAACTTAGTATTTGGTTTATCCAGTGTGTAGCTAAAGAACATACAACAATTGGTGACCTCGAGTGTAGCTACGACACGAGGGATACTAACAGTTGCGCTCCCCCTTTTTTCCCCGGGCTTTCACCTACGACATTGCCACGTGGTTTATACATCTTAAAGCTTTGTGGGCGGGCTCCCCGGACATCACGGATCTCCCACAAGTTTCAGGCGCTTGTCAGGGCGATTCCGTCGGAAACTCGCTGCCCGCATCTTCTCAGTGCTTACGGCTCCCCCGGCTGACGGGAAATATGGGGGCGTTGAAAATTTGCCCTCGTCCGCGTCCTTGGAAGGTCGTGCGAGGCTTACGTGGCTGAGCTCGACACGCTACAATATGACGGACGTCGCCTTCAGCATTCCTCTCCCGTAATGCAGGACCTTAACAGGGCTGGGGGTTTCCCATTGTTCGAAGATATGCTTCGTTACCGCCACACCCCCTCATGCCCCACCCCGTCCGCGTGCAGCTGGCGGGCTTAGGGGGCCCGGTCACCATCAATGAATACTCGGAGCTCGTTGACCAAAATTCACGCGGCCTACACCTCGTTCCCCCCTCCCCTGCCCCCCCACCACTCCTGTGCCTGCAGCGCCTCCGACGGGGTCCCGGGCGCCCGCGGTTTTTTACCCCAAGTGACACCCCTGCCGGCTCCACGAAATTACTCAGCGCGCTGGAGAGACCCGGACGCGAGGGGGCCATGAAAAATGCCCTGGCTTACAGCTCTTCCAAGGGGACGCCCGCCTCTCCGACATGACTTTTCCGCCATTCAGCGATTAGAGGCCCGCCTTCCTCAGCCCTCCACTCAACTACTAGCCACAAGTATTGTTATTACCATGGTCGCTTCGGCGCGGCAGCCAGGAATTGTCAGCCTCCATGTTCGTGGTCGGGAAACGACCAGCGCGGGGGTCGGTGAATGCGCACCTGTCTCCCGCCCCCACCTCTCGGGCCTCCACCGCGAGAACACTCTCCGGGCCATGTCATCCTAATGAACAAACCGCCCGATCCCCGCATATCCCCGCCCGTCTCCCTACACGGTTCAGCCGTGCACCTCCGCCCCTGGACACCCACCACAGATTCTCGTATCACCCCGCGCCCGCTCGCCTACCCAGTCTCCTGCAGCGCCTTCCCCTGCGTCACACCACTCCCTGGCCGCCGGACGCTGCTTTGGGTGGCCGACACGCTGTCGAGGATGCGGTATACCTGGTGGATTCGGGGGCGGAGGTCAGTGTTTGTCCGCTGTCATCAGATGACCACCTCGCCCACCCACACCGCTTACGACCTTCTGGCCGCCAATAACACCCCTATCCCCACCTATGGTACGCGGACTCTTCGCCTCTCCTTCACGCCTGCCTCGCCCTTCGTCTGATCCTTCGTAGTGGCTGAGGTGGATCAGCCTATCCCGGGGTTTGTGGTTTTCCTCTCCTCCCACGACTTGCTTGTTGATTCCCGGCGCGGACGTTTGCTGCATCGCCCAACCAACACGGTCATCCCTACCGTGACCTGGGGGGGGGGGCGAGCGCCCCTCCTAACACACACCTACCCAGGCGGTCCTGTACGCGCTCTTCTCGAAGACTTCCCTCTCATCACTTCTCAGCGCTTCAGAAACCGCCAAAAGGGATCACAAGGTGACACACACCATCACCATGAGGGGCCTACCTTGTTTTGCTCGACCGCGACGTCTGACTCCTGAACGCCTCCATGCGGCGAAAAAGGAGTTTCAGCACTTACTGCAGGAGGGGGGACCATTCGACCTTCCGACGGCTGCTGGGCTTCACCTTTCCATATGGTTTGGGCTACCGAAGGCCCAAGACGGCGAATGGCGCGCGTGGGGTGACTACAGGGCTCTCAACGCCATGACTCGGCCGGAAACCCATACCCTATTCCACACGTGTTGGATTTGCACAGGATGCTGCACGGGGCGGTCAGTCTTTTCGAAAATTGATCCCTTTTACGGGCCTTCCACCAGATCCCCGTGGCTGACGAGGACGTGCCGAAAAACTGCAGTTTACGACGCCTTTCAGTTTGTTTGAGTACCCCTACATGAACTTCGGACTACGCAATGCAGCTCAGACCTTTTAGCGCTTTATTTGGATAGTCAGGGGACCGACTTCGTCGTGGTGTTACATCGACGACACCCTTGTCGTCCCCATCGTCGCATCAACAACACGAGCACCACCTGCGCCAGCTGCTCACTCAACCCTTTAGGAGTTTTGGTTTAAGGATCCACCCAGTGAAGTGTGTTTTAGGGTGCTCCGGCGTTGGATTTCTTGGGCCACAGAGTCACGTCAGCGGGCTTATCCCACCCCCCCGCAAAAGGTGTCAGCGATCGCGGACATCCCACGGCCTCGTACGTCAGGAAGCTCAGGGAATTTCTGGGGGTGATTAATTATTACCACCGCTTCATTTCCCCCAAACTGCCGCTCGGCTCGGCCCCCTTACATGACCTTCTGAAGGGAGTAAAGAAAAACTCACCGAAGTCCCTGCAATTGACTGATGAAGCCGAGGGAGCGTTTTAACAGCATCAAGCAACAACTCGCTTCCACGACGCTCCTCGCCTACCCAGTCCCCCTGCCCCCCCCCGTCCTCACTACTGACCCCCTCACAGAAGCGGTGGGCGCTGTCCTCCAGCAGAAGGTGGAGGACGAGCTTCACCCTATCGCTTTCTTCAGGGAATCGTTTTTGGGGCCTTCTCAACGCCTCTACAGCACCTTCGATAGGGAGCTGTTGGCGGTGTATGAGGCCGTGAGACACCCTTCCGCCACTTCCGGAGGGCAGGGAGTTTCAAGTATTGACAGATCACAAGCCATTAACACACGCTATGGTGCAATCTGGCGAATTTTCACCCCCCGGTCTCCAGGCAGCTGGCTTATATATCCGAGTTTACCACAGACATCCGCCCATATCCCGGAGCAGGAACAAAACCCCGAAGTTTCCCCGCGGTCACGAATGTGCCCCGGCAGATCTGGCCCTGGGGCCCCGGGGCCCACACAGGGGGAGACCCTGAGTTGCAAGTCCTGATTGAGGGGCCCCCAAGCGCTCCACCTGGTCCTGGGACGACCCTCCCAGACTCCGCGGCCAAACTCTGGTGTAACGTTATCTTTTGGCCCGCACACCCATTCATCACCCGTCAAAAACCGCAGGTCAGTGTTCAATCACTACCACTCCCTGAACCACCCCGGCATCCTCGGTACCCCCCGCGTCATTGGCAGGGGAGCGGTATGGCTGGGATAAAACGTGACATTAAGGAATGGACGCGGGCTTGTCTTGCCTGTCAAACTGCAAAGATTTACCGACACAAAAACGAGCCCCTCTCCACACCTTCCCTACGCCCACCCAGCGATTTCACACCGTCCATGTAGACCTGGTGGGTCCTTTGCCGGCCTCCCGCGGTCACCGTTACCTGCTGACGGGGTGTGGACAGGGTGACCCGTTGGGGCGCCGCTATTCCATGCCTGACAGTACCGCGGAATGTACGGCTGCTCATTTCCTGTTGTCGGGTTGGGTAGCGCTGTAAAGCGCACCTGTTACTCTCATCACGGACCAAGGCGTGCAGTTTGGGTCCCTGCTTGGGCTGACATGCTTGCTTTCCTGGGAACCCGCCGTCAGCGTACTACGGCGTATCACCCTCAAAACCACGGCATGGTGGAGCGTTTTTCCCCAGACAAATTTTAAAGATTCCGTTAGAGCCTGTGAATCTCACTCAAATATACATGTTATGAGGACTTCATAGATTATTTTTTGTACATGCTTCTATACAGTTTTTTTTTTCCCTCAAATCAAAAGATTATTCAAATTCATTTAACTTTAGTTGAGAGTTGAAAATTATAGTAATAATTGACGTGGAACTCACCTTGCTATTAACCCAAGAACTACCTTGACTGCAATGATACCCTATTTAGACGCTAACTCAGGTATACTCACAGTGGTAGATGGGTTGATGATTTGAAGGCTTGTTTATTATTTGAGGGGGTGGTGGTAGTCGCTTTAGGGCGCTGGTAATTGTGATAGGTGCACGTAAGGCGGCGATAGTGGTAGGCCGAGTTTGGTGGTGCCAAGGTTAACTTTCCACAGTTCCTGGCGCGGCTGGTGTTGTGGTTTTTTACCACTTCGTCCTTTGGGTTTAACCGATTGATCGGTTATGCTGGCTCAATCATAGAAATAATGAGCGTGCTACCCCTTTAAGTTTTAAATCAAGAGTGTTACTAACCTTAACGTGTAGGTCTATACGTGAATAATCGCTCCTGAAATCTTGATCAGCTGGGCTAAAGCCTCTACGTTTTGGTTCCTACGTGGAGGTCCAATTTTGGATTTTCCCAAATTTTTATATTATTTAAAGTAATCGTCCAGACCATTTCATCATTCCTGATTTAATGAAATCAAATTATAGCCTTACGGTTATCAACAATATTCGTCACTTTTTTCATCCATCAGCGTTTTTAAATAACCCGCAATCAAATCTGTAAATTCCCGACTTCCAAACGCCCTCCGACAAGCAACGATGCGCCACGGCTCGATGACGTCGCAAAAGGAGCGCGTGTCAGAGCACGCAAACCCACAAGTAATAATATAGTACATTAAAGTTTTTTTTTTCCTGATAATTTTTTTTGCGATATGCCACATGCAGCCCCCTTTATGGGCAGCAGACGTTGTGCCTTTTTTTTTGTTTCCTTCCTCCCGTCTCTCTCGCTTCTCTCTCTCCAAAATTTCTGTCTCTTTCCTCTCTTCCTCTCCCCTCATCCCATCTCTTCTTTCTCTCCCTCTCCTCCTCTCTCCTCTCCTCCCCGGTCCGCTTCTCTTTCTTCCTCTCTCTTCTCTCTCTCTCTCTCTCTCTCCCCTCTCCCCTCCTCTCCTCTCTCTCTCTCTCTCCTCTTTTCCTCTTCTCTCTCTCTCATCTCTCCCTCTCTCTCTCTCTCTCTCTCTCTCTCCCCCTCCCCCCCATCTCTTCTCCCCTCTCCCCTCTCTCTCTCTCTCTCTCTCTCATCTTCTCTTCTCATTTTCTCTCTTTTCTTTCCTCTCCTCTCTCCCCTCTCCCCTCCCCTCTCTCTCTCTCTCTCTTCTCTCTCCCGTCTCTCTCTCTCTCTCTCTTCTTCTCTCCCCTCTTTTCTCTCTCTCTCTCTCTCTCTCTCTCTCTCTCTCTTCCTTCTCTCTCTCCTCTCTCTCTCTTCCTCCTCTCTCCTCTCTCCCCTCTCTCTCTCTCTCTCTCCTCTCTCTCCTCTCTCTCTCTCTCCTTCTCCTCTTTTTTACATGCCACACACCATAGCGGGCTTTGTATTCTGGCTCGAACATGTTATCACATTCGGCGGTTGGTTTCCCACATATCGCGAGCAGCTCATCTACTTCAGTCTCAGATTGAGCATCATACTCTACATCTGTCACAGCGACAGATTCACTGTCTGACACCGAACTACAATCGCTCCATCATTTTCATTTGGGTGGTCGATACAACGGGTGTCACAAATGCAGACGACATTTGAAAAAAAAGAGAGAGAGAGAGAGAGGAGAGAGAGAGAGAGGAAGAGAGAGAGAGAGAGAGAGAGAGAGAGAGGAGAGAGAGAGAGAGAGAGAGAGAGAGAGAGGGGAGAGAGAGAGAGAGAGAGAGAGAAGAGAGAAGGGAAAGGAAAGGAAAGGGGAGAGAGAGAGGGACTTACTCTTTTGACGTCATGAATAACATTTGTAACCCTGTTTGGGGGGAAAAAAAAAAATCGCGCGCTTTTTACAAAAGTAGTGTTTTTACGGAAATAAGGCCTGGAAATCAAATGTTTTTGGTGGATTAGGTGTTTTGAATGGAAAAAAAATGGGTATGGACGATTACTTTTAAGTAATCGTCCAATCCATTTTTTTTTTTTGCCTAATTTGTTGACTGTACATTCAAAACACCTAATCCCCAAAAATAATTGATTTCCGCCTTATTTCCGTAAAAACACGACATTTTTTAAAAAGCGCGCGAAAAAAAAAAAAACTTCCCTCCAACAGGGCTACGACTGTTATTGATGACGTCAGAAGATGACGCCCGCAGAGGGTCCAATGTAAACATCTGTCTGACACCTGTCGGCAAATGTTATGATGAGCGATTGTAGCTACTTCGGTGTCAGACAGTTAAGCGGCTATTACACGGGCACTATTCTGCAGATTTCACTGAGCAGTTTTGAGGATTTTGCTCGATGACAAGCCTGTTTGGTTTGAGCAAACAGGGAACTACTTTCGAAGCTATTTTTGCTCGTCATTTGAGTGAGCAAAAACTTTTTTCTGTTATAAAGGACCGAAATTAGTGGATGACTATATTATTTATTGCAAGATCATTTTCTTCTAAAACTCTCAAAAGACATCAACATGCTGCTGACTGGACAGACGAGATGGAAAGCTTACTGATTGACTTAGTTCAGGTACATCCTACAATATGGAACATATATAGCCCTTTATTTGTTAAAAAAAAACCATTAAAAAAGAAAACACAACCCTCAATACCTAAGAAGCCTGACCTTCCAAGTCATTTTATTACGGTGATACACAGGCGACAGGTGTGTTGCGAGGCCGTACAGGTGTGTAGTGACAGGTGTGGTGTATATGGTAAAGCGAGAGAGGCTAAGAGTGCAGTGTTAGCACCCGAGTGTGTGTGTCTGACCTAAAGAGCGAACGCGTAGTTCTCGTCCACTATAACGGCGTCAGCCCCGTACCCGCCACGGCCACGGGTACGGGCGCGGGCCACAGTGGTCCATAGAACTACTCACAGGGATTACAGGAAGTTTAAATGAATCAAAAGCCTTTGGCCTAATCAAAAAACTTTCTTAATTAGGTATATTGAATTGAAGTAGTTAGTTTCGTACACTGATTTTTGAGTATTTTCGTACATACCTGGTGTCATTTCGTAACTCTAGTAGTCAAGTTCAACTCTGCGCTGAGTGTACGAAACGACTATGGTTTCATACAGACTACGAAACAACTTTTGGTAATAATGGACGAGAGTTTTCGCGTTGTTTTCAGAGACACCAACTATATTTTTTCTTGGCCTACAATAGGTGCTTGTTCTAATGGAGAGTTTTATTTTGAGCAACCCCCCCCCCCCACCCCCCCCAAAAAAAAAAAAATTATAATAATAATGAAACCTAACCTAACCTTATAGGTTTTAATGAAACTTACCTAACCTTAAAGGTTTTAATGAAACCTAACCTAACCTTAAAGGTTTTAATGAAACCTAACCTAACCTTATAGGTTGTAATGAACCTAACCTAACTTTAACCACAAGTATACCTTTTTTTTTTTTTTTTTTTTTTTTTTTTGCGCAAAATAAAGTTATCTCCATTACAACAAGCACCGCTTATTAGGAAGCACTATGATCATTTGTATCATAACCGCACTCAGTCCTGTATGCATTTTGCTCATCAAAACACAGATCACCGTGTAATAGTTTTCGTAGCAGCTCATGTGAAATCTGCTCAGTGAAATCTGCTCAGTGAGCAGAAAGTGCCCGTGTAATAGCGCCTTTAATCTGTCGCTGTGACAGATCTAATGAGTACGATGCTCAATCTGAGACCAAGAAAGAAATGACGCTGGTCGCGTATATGAGGATTGCTGAGGCCAAAACATGGATGGGTAAGTAGTAAATTGGTAAATTTGTGTGTGGAATAATATGACTAACCTAACCCTATCCTAACCATCCTGGGAACTTTAGTTTTTTCCTGCAATTGATTAGATCGGACTTTTTGGTAGGTTAGGTAAGGTTAGTAATATATTTTAGGAGTCAGAGGGGGGTTGAAGGGGCTCCCTCCCCCACTTTATATACGCTGTGAAGTATCTGAAGGGATATTGAAGGCCGTCGATGAAAAATAAAAAATAATATAAGACGGGAAAGGACTCTAGAATTTATACCAGCACATCTT
>JACEEZ010015636.1:0-23431 GCA_016584305.1 Chionoecetes opilio
TTTGGGAAAAAAGGGGGGAAAGGTTGGGTTTGGGGAAATTAGGGTCTAAAAGGGGGGTTTTAGGTTAGTTAATTTTCATATTCATAGACACTCCTTCCTTTTAAAAAACATCTTGTATCTTTTAGTAGTGTTTTGCAGGGAAATTTAAAAAGAGAATTTTTTTTGAATCTTTTTAAGGGGAACAAAAACCACACTCCTAGTTGTGTAGGGAATTTGGGTTCATGTAATGTAAAAATTTCCCATTTATATAAATAAATCAATAAATGAAAAAAATTGCATATATATAAAAATATATATTTTATATATATTAATTATAAAATAAATATATATATATTTTATATATATAATATTTATATATATATATAATATATATATATATATATATATATAATTTTTTATATTTATTTATATATATATATATATATATATTATATTTTTTTACATATTGTATATATATATATATAATAAATATATTATTTATTATTATTATATTATTTGCAATAGGGGGGCTTCCGCCCCCCCCCCCCCCCCCAAATTATTAGCATGACCTGCAAATATTTCTGGGGCTGTGTGGGACGTTTTTTGGGAAAAATTTTCCCCGATGAAGCCCGAACTTCTTTGGGTGGACGAAACTATTTTTTTTGGTGATTTTTTGATGTTTTTTGAATGATTCTGCAAACCCTTTTCTGTGCAATATTTTTTTTGTTTTTCCTAAAAAAAGGGGTTAGGTTTATTTTAGGTTATTATTAGGTTATTTAGGTTGGGACCTTCTAGATCCTTGTCCTAAATTTTTTGTATATTCGTGATTTTTATTCGTAGTTTTATGGCTAAAAAACGATATTTTATTTTGAAAGGGAAAAGATCTGGGTGCGGAGGGGTTAAGATTCGTTTTTCGCCCCTGCCTATCTCGTTTACTACCTTAGATGGACAAAATATTTTGTCATGCACGTTTCTACAAACCCTTTCAAACCTCTTGGCAAGCGTTTTTTGGTAAAAAATCACGGACAAAAATATCTAATAAAAATAAATGGGTGCAACCCACCGTGCCATCGGCACAGGAATCCTAGGACTTTTGAAAGCCCATACCGAAATAATCCGGGAGAGAGGGGCACTGTGTGGGGTTGTGGCTGACCGCCGACCTCCCATGCCCGGGTTCGAACCCTGGCCGCGGATTGTGGGTAGACGCGCGAGCCACTACACCCGGAGACGATTCCCGTAGGCGAGACTTAGGGGAGGAGGGAAAAATGAGGGTTAATTTCCAGTTTAAAACCAAATTTCCCTTTTTGGTGAACAAAACATTTTTTTTCTGGTGGTTTTAATGTTTTTTTAAATTTAAATTTTGCTACCGTTTCTGTCGCAAATCATTTATAATAAAAAAAATTTGGGCGACAAAATGAGAAAAAGAAATTGCACCTAACCGAACCTACATATACTTCCCTAATTTAAAAACCCTTTACCGACACAAAAAAAGTTTTGGGGCAGAAACGGTTACAGATTCTTTAAAAAACACAAAAAAAATCACCAGAAAAAAAAAATTCGCCACCAAAGTAAATATGTCGTATAATGGAAATATTAATACTAAAATTCCCTTTTTTGCGCCCCTCTCAACACTCGTGTTTTTTTTTCTTTTCTTTTTTGAAATAGGTTCTTCGTGCTTTTTCGTTTTTTTTTCTTTTTCCTTTTTACTCTCTTCCCTCTTTACTTTCTGCCTTCTTTCCTCCTCCCTACCCCCCTTTCCCTTTTTTCCTTTCCTTTCCTTTTTTTTCTCCCTTCTTCCTACCCCTTTACTTTTCCTTCCCTTCCTTTTCTTCTTTCTTGAAATGGGGCTAGAAATCAAACTTTTTCTTTCTTAAAAATGGGTGACTTTTTTATATTTTTCCCCCCTTTACGCCCAATTTTTCCTTTCTATAAAAAATAGTTGTACCTTTTAAAATTTAAAAAAGTCATGAAATTACCAAATTTTAAGGGAAAGGATACTAAAGAGGTCATATTAAAAATACTGCTTATACTCACAAAAAGAGGTCTAATGTAGCCAAAATACAGTAAAAATTACTTTTTGGGTCTCGGGGGGTTAAGCCTCTTCTTTTTTTGAAGGGGTAATGGGTTTTTGTTTCTTGCAAATTCTATGATCCCTATAATGCAGTGCGGGGAGGGAAATAAGGGTGAAAATGCCTTGCAAAACCCCCTATGATAGCTTACAGAGAGGGAATAAGGTTGAAACCCCTTGTAAACCTATTGTAGCTGGAGGGAAATAAGGGTGATAATGTTCTAAACCCCCTGATACCTGTACAGAGAGAGAAAAAGTGGAATGCTTTGCTAATACCTTGATAGCAGTGCAGAGGGGGAAAAGGGGTGTTAATGCCTTGCAACCTTATGATAGCTGTACAGAGAGGGAAAAAGGGTGTTAATGCCTTGCTAACCCCCTATGATGCTGTCAGAGAGGAAAAAGGGGTGTTAATGCCTTGCTAACCCCTGGGGATAGCTGGCAGAGAGAGAATAAGGGTGTTCATGCTTTTTAATCCCTATAATCCCTGTGTGAGGGGGGAATAAGGGTTTTAAGCCTTTGCTAATACCCATGATAGCTGTACAGAGAGGGAATAAGGGTTTTTAAAAATTGCAAAAACCCTATGATGGCTGTGCGAGCCGGAATAAGGGTGATAATGCCTTGCTAACCCCTATGACTGTGCATAGAGGGAATAAGGGTGACAAGCCTTGCAAATCCCCTATGGGGGCGGAGAGAGGGAATAAGGGTGATAATGCCTTGCAAATACCCTATGATGGCTGTGCAAAAGGGGGAAATGGGGGTTTTTAATCCCTTTGCAAAACCCCCCTATGATGGCGGCAGAGGGAATAAGAATGAAAGCCTTGCTAACACCTATGAGGGCTGTACAGAAGGGAAAAAGGGTGAAATCCCCTTTTTAATCCCCTTTGAGGCTTTGCGGGGGGGGAATAAGGGGTTAAAGCCTTGCAAATCCCCCTATCAGGCTGGCAGGGGGGGAAAAAGGTTTTTTAATACTTTGCTAATACCCAATGATGGGGGGCAGAAGGGAAAAGGGTGATAAGAATACAGTAGTGAAAAATAAATCGTAGGTGGTAAGGGGTTTGGGTCCCATGTCGATTGAAAAATTTTTTAAAGGGGGGTTTTGGGCTAAAAAATTTTATGAGTATTAAATTACAGGAAGAAACTCGCGGTCCCTAAACCCCGCGTCCCTTCACACATCCCGTGAAGGCCGCAGGGGCGGGTGGGGTCCTCCTTCCCCCGTGCCGTGAAGGCAAACGGGGGTGGTGGGGCCCCCTCCTTCACCCTGCCGGGGGAAGGGGGACGCGGGGGCTGGTGGGGTCTCCTTCACCCATCCCGGAAAGGGCCGGGGGTACTGGTGGGCCCTTTTTTCACCTGGGCCGTAAAGGCACGCGGGGGCGGTGGGCCCCTCCTTCACCTTCCGTAAAGGCACGCGGGGGCTGGTGAGGCCTTGCCCCCCCCCCTGCCGTGAAGGCACGGGGGGGCAGTGGGGCCCTTCTTCAACCGTGCCGGAAGGACGCGAGGCTGGTGATGCCCTGTGGTGGAGCTGCGGTGTCGCCCGTGTGGGGCGGTGGCCTGGAGGGCGGGCAAGGAGGGTTTTTTATTTTATTTAAAATTTTTTTATCTAATGTTTTTGTTTAGGTTCCCTTCTTCTTAAATCCAAAAGCACTTTTTTAATTATAAAATTCTGTACTATTTGAGGGTGAATGTAAGACAAACTATGATGGGTTTGAGCAAAAGGATAAAGACACCTTTTGGGTTCCAAAACTTCTTAACCCAACCTATTTTTTGAGGCAGGTGAGGGCCCTCCCTGCCTTGCCGTGAAGGCACCTGGGGTGTGGGCCCCCCCTGCCCTTGCCGGAAAGGCACGTGGGGGGGGAGGCCCTCCCTGCCCCGCCGTGAAGGCACGAGGGGGCGGGTGAGGCCCTCCCTACCCGTCTGTAAAAAGGGACCGGGGGGGGTGAGCCCTCCCCCGCCCCGTGCGTGAAAACACGCGGAGGCGGGGAGGCCCTCCCACCTCGTGCGTAAGGACGCGGGGGGGGGTGAGGCCCTCCCCGCCCCGTGCCCTGAAAGGGACGTGGGGGGGTGAGGGCCCTCCCTGCCCTTGCCGTGAAGGGACGAGGGGGCGGGTGAGGCCCTCCTTTCCCCCCGGGCGTGAAGGGGACGCGGGGGGGGGATGAGGCCCTCCCCCACCCGTGCTATAAAGGCACGCGGGGGCGGGTGAGGCCCTCCCTGCCCGTCCGGAAGGCACGCGGGGGCGGTGAGGCCCTCCCTCTCTCGTATAGAGAGAAAAGGGTGTAATGCCCTTTCTAAACCTTATGATAGCTTGCGAAGGGAATAAGGGGGATAATGCCTTGCTACACCCTATGATAGCGGCAGCGAGGGAATAAGGGTGTTAAAGCCTTGCTAAACCCTATGATAGCTGTTTTCAGAGAAGGAAAAAAGGGGGAAAACCTTTCTAACACCCTATGATAGCTGTACAGAGAGGGAATAAGGGTTAATCCTTGCAAAACCCAGATAGCTGTGCAGAGAGGGAAAAAGGGTGTTAAATTTCCTGCTTTACCCCAGAAGCTGTACAGAGAGGGAATAAGGGTTTTAATGCCTTGCAAATCCTTTGATAGCTGTACAGGGGGGGAAAAGGGTGTTAATGCCTTTCTAAAACCCCATGATGCTGGGCAGAGACGGAAAAGGGGTTAAAGCCTTGTTTTACCCTATGATAGCTGACGAGAGGGAATAAGGGGGGTTAAGCCTTTTAATAGTATTTGATAGCTGTACGAGGGGAAAAGGGTGACAATTCTTGCTAACACCCTATGGCTGTGCAGAGAGGGAAAAAGGGTGTTAATGCCTGCTAACACCCTAGATACTGGAGAGAGGGAATAATGGTGACAATGCCTTGCCAAAAAACCCCATGATAGCTGGCAGAGATGAATACGGGTGACAATGCCTTGCTAACACCCTATGATAGCTTTAGAAGGAATAAGGGTGAAAAAGCCTTTTTAACACCCTTGATGCCTTTAACCAAAGGGAGAGGGAAAAGGTTTGACAATGCCTTGCTAATCCCTTGAAGCTGTGCAGAGAGGGAATAGGGAACAATGTTGCTAACCCCTAGTGGCTGTCAGAGAGGGATTAATGGTGTTAAGCTTTGCTAAAAGCCCCTTTATAGCTGTGCATTGAGGGAATAAGTGTGACAATGCCTTGCAACACCCATGATGGGTGTGCTAGAGGGGAAAAAGGGGTTAATTCTTGCTAAAAAACCCCATGATAGCTGTGCGGAGAGGGAATAAGGGTGTAAATCCCTTTTAATACCCTATGATGTCTTGCAGAGAGGGAAAAGGGTGACAATGCCTTGCTAATACCCCAGATGCTGTGACAGATGGAATAAGGTTGTTAATGCCTTTCTTTTCCCTATGATTGCTGTGCAGAGAGGGAATAAGAGGGTAATGAATTAATAGTGATAAAAAAAGTAGGTGGTAAACGGGTTGGTCCCATGTCATGAATAATTTTAAACGGGGTTTGGGGGTAAAAAAAACATTTGAGTATTAGATTACAGGAAAAAACTCTGCGTTACCCCAAAAATCCGCTGCCCCTTTACCCGAAAAAAAACATGTCATCATTTTAATTGTGAAAGAAAAACTGAGCAAAATTTTGAATTAAAAAAAGGTTACTGTTACTGGGCCCTTAAGATATGAAAAAGCTTTTAAAGTTGGAAGGGATCTCTCAACTCTATGTAGTATTTATCCTAAGTATGAACAATTACTTTGCTGGTCTTTATAAAAGTATGGAATAAAAACCCTTGGTACTATCCTAACCTTACTTAACATTTCCAATAATCTCCCAGCGGACCTGACTGGGGAAGAACTATAATTTTTCCAGCTAGTAATTAATTTGTTTGGGGGGGGCCTAGGGGTTATTAAAGACCTAGGTTTGGATGTTTGTTAGTAGTAAACCCTAAATATTTTTGAGGGGCCAGGGGTCGTTTTTGGGGGGGGAGGGAGGGTGAAGGGGAGCAACTCCCCTAATTTTAATTTTCGCTTTAGAGGTACTGAAGGGATCTGTGAAGAGTTGGAGAAAAAAAACCCACTAAGGGGGGCAAAAACACAATTTTAACAAGCAAGTTCTTGTGCTCTCATATATAGTTACCTTCTTAATATTACAACTGTAATCTAATGTGGGCGAAATGCCTCCAGCGTGTGGGCGAATTGCCTTTTGGCGAAATTATGTTTTAGTGTGTGCGAAATCATCAAATACCGTGTTGATAAATAGGTAACATTCAAGGGTCTTATGATGGTACAGTAGTCCATCGGCTGATGATTATTTGTTGTATATGTAAATGCATATTGTTTGACATGGCGTATATAGAACGAGAGTACTCAGCAATGGCCCCTTACATTTTCTCAACCCACCCCCATCTCATGAAGATAATTATGACACTGCAAGGCTGTTAATAAATATCAAATTCAGGAGAATTTCACTTAAAGCAAAGAATACTAACCACTATTTATTGTATGGATAAATTTAGAAAATTGAAATCATTCAGAATTTTAAACCAAAAACATTTTAAGAGGTGGCTTTCATCCTCATAAACACTCCATTATGTACAGTCTTAAGCCATTGTTTATGAAATTTGACGTGAACTAAAATTCCAGTGATGCTGTAAAAAATATACATATTTTACGCCGTATAATATAAATTTCAATGCTTCTCAGTTTATTTTTTTTCTGAATCGAGATGACTTAGTATTAGTCCTTGAGCCAGACCAAAAGTAATGCTCCGGCGGGGGGAGTAATTCTCATTATGATTTTCCATTAGACCAATGTCTCAAGTATCAGAAAAGGTGTGATGGACATCTGAGAACGGTAGCTTAGTGCCCGGATGGACGCCATCTTTGAAACCACCCAGCTCGAAAATGCCCATTTGGTGGGGTACATTGTTGCACGTGTATCTGGACTTCTATACTAGCTATCGATGTGCGGTTGACGACTAAATATACGTCCAATGTGTACCGTCTAAATAAAAAATAATATGAAGCATTTTGTTATAGATTAATTATTATAAAAATCAATTATCGAAAAAAAATCATATATTTTTCAATATTTTATTATTAGACTTGTAATTTTTTTAGTGAAACAACACTGGTATGATTTTCCAAATTATGCATTTTGCTACACCGTTTATCTGTCTATAAAAATAACTCAACAAGTACAACATATCATCCACCACGAGTTTACAACAAATATATGTAAAGAGGCATAAAATGACTTAGGCCGTCGCTGGCATTATCTATTCTGACGATAACGCAAGTTAGGAATGTCGTACGGAGAGGATTTTAACACCATACGATATATAATAAGCAGGCGGAAATTGTTACATAGGAAATCTGCACTTTGGTGGCCATCTTGGATTTCAAAATGGCCGCCAATTATATTAATTATTCATTACTAGAGTTTGGAAAGAACGTATGGAGCTGATTTTAACACCATACGATGTATATTCCTAATAAAGCAAGCGGAGTTATCATTGAACATGTCATGTTTTAGTCAAATACACCGGTATGATCTTCCAAATTATACATTTGCTAAACCGTTTATCTGTCTATAAAGATTTTCAGGCAATTTGGCCTGCATTATAATAGAGAACAACATATGCTATACAATATACAGTGCACACAAAGTTAATCATCAGAGTCGCCATCAGAGTCATTGGCATCCTGAGCCACGATAGCATCATCCTGCACCATGTTGGAGCATCCCTGCAGCTTACACACAACAGTGCACTTCAACCCATTCAGTATGCAGGAGCAATCTGACGGTTGACACGTCCTTCTGCATGTGCATGAGATGAGATTCAAGACGACATCTGGAGCTGGTAGACCCGCCATCCATCGGATTTTGAGCGAACCGCCATCATCGAGTTCCCAGCCATGTCCTGCTGATGGTGCTGGGACGTCTGGCAGGTTTTCAAGCTGCGTCGCCAGATAGCCGCCTGATAGTTGGCCCTAAGCGTATGCTGCATCAAGGAGTCTTCACAAGGCGGCAATTGTCCAGATTCGATCTGGCCCTTCTTTGCACAGAACATGTGATAACGGAGTGAATTAGCACCGACGATCTTCGTGTTCCTGGCGTACAGCTGACACATGAAGGCCTGAATGCTATTGAAGACGTCTGTTGGTACATTCCACGAAGATCCCAGATCTGTGAATGCTTGAAGATACAGATCATTCGCTTGCACAAGCTTCAAAGCCTTTATCTTGCCTTGGCTAGCCAGAGCACTAACAGTGTCACACCCGCTCCATGCATGAAGCCCTGGCAATGCACTGCAAACTCCAGACCCCAATACCGCAGCCAACTTTCCAACGTCAATCATTCTGACTCGAACCTTTGTTCCTCGTCTGATGAAGAGCTGACTATCGATGGTTCTGCTGAGATGAAGACTGATGATCAGAACGTCGGTGTCATCTGCCACTAAGATGATCGTCTTGTAGTGGGTAGCGGCGTGCTTTGCGTGGAGAAACATACGCGTGTCTGCTTCCTCGTGGCTACATTCGAGTGTTTGCACCAACTTCCACCTATCGCGGGTCAGTACCAGACATTTTTCACCACAGGTGACATACAGTGTTCTGTTGCCTAGCTTTTCGCGATTTGTTTCATGTTTCCACGACTCCGCCAGAAACACAACCAGTTTCTCCTTTGTCTGGCTGCAAGCAGGAGACGCCGCCAGTTCATGATTTTGTGTGCGGGTCTGATCTCGCTGAAACTGATGCCTTCATTTGAACCGCGGTTCACACGCTCAGCTGCTTTGATGGATTCTTCTGTGTATGTGTCAAAGACAACATCGATGCGCTCACTGCCTTGACCAGCGTGAAGCGCTGCAGCAAGGATGCGGTCAGATAGTTCTTCGAACGTGTCGTACTCGCCATGCATCTTTTGTATGAGAGCCATCGCATCAATTATTGTTGCACTTCGCTTGTCAACGTTATCGGCTGGTTCCACAAGACCTTCCATGTGTTTCGCAAGTGCAACTTTGTTCGTTTTTTCATTGACCATCAACGTTTTGCCAAAGACCATGGTAACGGCCCTAGTGGGTGACAAAGGACAAGTTGCATGTCGAGGTTCCTTGTCTTGGCGATGAGTATCATGGTGGCAAACAGTTGTTGTCAGCTCTCAGGACGATCTCCTTGTTTGTGGCCTTCACAACTTTCTGCTTGATCTTACCAAAGGTCTTCAAGTTTAGCTTCTTCACTGTGTCATAAAAACCTGTTCCCTCTTTAAGACGTTTCTGGAAGCTTTGATACGCCGCTTCCCCCTTTTGCAGGGCGTTGAGTAGGTCATTAGGAACGTACTCCCTCGCAGCCGCTCCGGGAGATATACTGAGAAGACATGACGGATCATCGGCGAATGGATTGGTCCAGTCATTTTCCAGTAGATTACAGATAGCTGTGACGCCAGACTCATCACGTTTGATGCGAGAAGTAGACAAGTCAGGGTGCTTGGCGTGAGATGTGTCGCTGCCATTCACAAGGATAGTTTCTCGTAGTTGCCTCAGTGCAGCAGCCCGATTGTCTGCAGTTAGATAGTATCGTGACACAGCCCCTTGTCGAAGACTAAAACCTCGTGTTCCTCCAGCTGTTTGCGTATCTTTGTTGACTGTTTCTTCTGTTGTCTGATCAACAGCGATTCTGGCAAATGGATTCCCTGGTCTAAGCTGTACGGAGAAGTAGCCTGATTGAAATGCCTGTACAACTCGGGCATGTTTTCGTGGAGTTGCGTCATCTGTGCATAGTACACTGGTAGATATCTAGCATAGTTTCACCTTGTTCATTGCGAAACACCAAGGGATCACTCTTCTGACACAGCAAGTGAAGCATCCAGTCGCCTTCTCTATCCGCACGAATCAACCCAGCAGGGTCTCTACCATATCAAATACATCATCCAGAAGCGAGCCAGGTCTCCATGTTTGGTTCGCAGAAAATGTAGGTATTTCGCGAAACATGTCAAAGCTCTGTACACATGAATCATCATCGAGAGCAGCAGCGAGAGTCTCGTGGCAACATCCTCCTTGATGCTGCGAATTTGAGGTCAGTGCTTCGAATCTGGGTCCTTGTCAGGATGATTGCTTTCTATCCACACCTGGAAGCCCTTCCAAATGATGCGCATTAGTGCTCGTACATCAACTTGTGGAGTCGCACAGCACGGTTGTATTGCTTGCCTTCCAGAACCTGTTGATGGAACCTTTAGCGATTACTCCTGACCATCACAGCTACATCCCGAAGGCACTTGCATCTCCAAACATTTTCCCATGCTCGACATGAAGTTACAGATGGTATGGAAGTTCCCCATCATGAGCAGATTCTTCCAATCGATCGAATCTTTCCATGCTATTTGGTCGCCTTAGCAAATAGTGCTGGTCTAGCACACCGGTTACGCTCAAGCTGAAGTGATGACATGATGTTCAGAGCTTCTCTGAGGATTTTTGGCACTGTTGCCATATCGTGGCAGGCGCGTTTATAGTCGGAGGTAGCCAACTACATCTTCCGTCACCTGAACACGATCTCTAGTCATGATGTTGAAACCAGTCCACGAATGATTGTCTGGTCGCATGGTTCCAGCATGCGAGTCATAATCCATACGTGATTTCGGCGCTGCGCAAGGGATGTTGCGCCTGCAAGAGTGTCAGAAAGATCTGCAGGCTTGATTGCAGGTGGGCCTCTCGTTCCCAACGCTGTATATTGAAGTAAATCGCTGGATGACGGGATAGATCGCTTCTTATCTGCTTTGGATATGCCGATGGAGGTTGGGGCGGCAAACACGACTGCGACTTCGGTTGGACGATGATACGTTGACGCGAGGCGATGTTCTGCCACCACTACAGCGATTGCCTCTAGCCTGTCGATGTTATCGAAATGCTAATACAGTCGGGGACCGAAGGGGGCACATGTGACGGAGTGGTACTGTATCTTTTCCACACTTGCTAATTTGCTATGCATAAACGCTGTCCGATTTCTTCAGAACGTGTACGAAACATCCGTGCCCGAGTCGATTCAATATTCTGATGACCTCTGTATTACCGTGAGCGGTTCATGACCCACGGAAGTAGGAACTGCTTCGATGTCTGATGGTACCCGGTGTCACAGCATGTGATGATATCTGAGCATCGAATCCATAGTACACAGGTTGTCGGCACGCGCAGAGCTACCCCAACTCCGGCAAATCAAAGTATGCAGAAATACACGAAGAGAATCTGGTTCTTCACGGTAATCTGAAGTGAGTTTGCTGGCTGAGGCGGCCAACGTTCATTGTAATGAGCATCTTTGATCTGGTGTCGCAGTGAAGTAGCTGCACGCACAATGTTACTTTCATCGTCCGTTCGTTCAAATGCTTCCAACTTCTGCTTTCAGGTGTTACGCACTCTGCAGCAATCTCCGACTTTGTCAGATTATCGGGCATCAAGTATACACGGTGTTTTCACATTGAGAAGATGAGCGATTCCCAAGTCTCTTTGTAATGTGCGCTGCAGATTGCTTCTTGATGGAGTCACGAACATCAAATGAAAATGTACTGAAGACAGGATATCTGGTGCAACATCCAACTGATGGAACAATCCTCGTGTTCAAGAACAAGTCAGTGCGAATGAAATTGAATATACATCGTATCATTCATTTTCCGATATTACTCAATGTCAGTTTCTACTGAGGTTTTGGGGCCGTGTGTAGTTTCTATAGCAGGAGAAGTGTAGTGAGCCCAGCTGCAACCATATCTCGATGTAGTGAATGCCAAAACTCCTCCATCAATTGCGATCTGTCGCAGCATCTCTATGTCTTATCTGCTCGAAGTTCAACAGCCAAGACAACTGTTTCACGGGTACGACTGCCTTTTATGAATTTGAAGCACGCTGGCAAAAAAATGCATTTATCATCGTAGACCGTTGAAGTTGATCTGTCTCTTCCGTGATGATCGCCGTCGCACCGCATCGCCAGTATCAACTGCAAGAATTCTAGCTGCATTGTCAAAGTAGCTAGGTGTTTTTGTGATTGAAGTCTGATTACAAGCCCATGGTAAATATGGAATATTAGGAAAGTTCAACTGCGCCTCTTGGACTAGCTTTAGAATTGGATAAAAGTTTCTAACTGCGGCCTTGCGTCAACAATGGTCTTCCAAGAACTGTTGCCGCTGCCTTGCTTATCAGAGAGTGGCAATCTTGCTGCAACAGGATGCACGTTCGGATCAGTTCAATACTTCCCCCGTTCGCCTCGACACCGGCCATCTCAGCTGATAAGAACAAAAAGCACTGACGTAGATTACCCGATATCCGAAAAGCTCGCTAGCAGTACTAGACATACCATCCAAGTCAGTGAACATGTTAGATGGCGCACAATACAACTCATAATAGAGTTGTATGTGGCGCCATCTAACATGTTCACTTTTAGTTCTAAGCCACCCCCCCCCCCCCCCTCAGAAATATAATCAGGTCACCGCAACAAATCTCAGACTGAGATATAGAATATAGTACGATATAGATAATAGAATAGACTGCGTCACTTTCACGGTACTGGGTCTGTGGGTTGATTATCGGCGGGAAATTCCCAAATGAATAGTTCGGTTTGTGGAAAGTGCATGCCTTTTCAATATTTTTGTGTACACTCGTGGTGGATGAATGTTTTAGTTTTGAGTTATTTTTATAGACAGATAAACGGTTGTAGCCCCAAGCATAATTTGGAAAATCATACCAGTGTTGTTCACTAAAAAAATTACAAGTTTAAAAATAAAATATTGAAAAATATATGAGTTTTTTTCGATAATTGATTTTTATAATAATTAACTATACAAAGCTTATATTATTTTATTTAAAGGACACATTGGGCGTAATTAGTCGAACCGCACTCGATAGCTAGTATAGAAGTCAGATACCAGGCAACAATGTACCCCACCAAATGGGCATTTTCGCGCTGGTGGTTTCAAAGATGGCGTCCATCCGGGCACTAAAACTACCGTTCTCAGATGTCCATCATGCATTTTCTGATACCTGAGATATTGCCCTAATGGAAAATCATAATGAGAATTACTCCCCCCGCCGGAGCATTCACTTCAAAATATGGCCGGTTGGCTCAAGGACTATATAGTTTATGCTTGTCTACTCAAAACAGATCCCGAAAACCTCAAGTTGCAATCATGGGCAGGAAGTGTGTTGTAGTCCAATGCCGCCCAAAGCACGAGGAAAAGAAGAGCATCGCGGCTGGGGGCGACAAAACCCTGCGGAAAGTCAGTTTTTCCGAATTCCTGCTAAAAAAGACCTGTGTGCCCGCTGGCTTCAAGGTAGGAATGCCATTTGCCCACAATTAAATGAATGGAAAATAAAACATTTGATAGTTATTTTAACTTAACGTATGATATCTATCTTTACAGGCTATCTCCCGTGACGAAAGTTTCCCCAACTTCGTTTACGCGGGTGTGTGCGAGCTCCACTTCCCGCCCGAAGAGTTAAACACCACTGTCAACATCCTACACGGAGCTAAAAGGAAGCGCATCACCTTGAAGGCCAACGCTGTTCCCAGTGTCTTCAAGGACTACCCCCAGGTAAGTCTTAAAATTAGTCATAAAATTTGTGCGTAAAATCTAAAATTCTGATCCACAGCATACACAGACTCGTTAACACACTTTAGACTATTATCTTTAAAATTTAGTTACCTACAGCATGTCAAGGGGAATCCCAGGACCGAGAAGACTAGGTTGAAAGATCTGGCAAGTCTGCGTCCTGTCGCCCGAAAAGCTACTGTTTACGCGCGAAGAAAAACGTGAGAAGCAAAATGCGCAACAGGTATATTTGCAGATACAAAGCATAAAACAACGCTGAAACAGGGTAGATTAGACAATCATGATATACACTACTGTGTAACATCTTCAGTGGCACATAAAAATCAGTAGAGATGCTATAATTCGTAATATTGGCGACTGGCAACTTCACTGCAGGTGGCGACTTCACTGTTATCTACGGTAGAAAGAGACCCAGAACGTTATTTCTATTGTACTTTGGTACCATTTGACGGTTTTTAGTGAATATAAGCAATACTTTATAGATATGACCTGTTTAGTTTTCTTGTCGATTAACTAATTTGGTGGATTCAGTCACTTTTCGTAATTTTATGGCTCGACAACATACATTTTTTTTGTGGCAAAGGAAAGATCAGAAATTTGAACATTCTCCGTCCTATTTATTATGGTAATTTTTCTATTTTAACTTTTGAGAAGTATGAAAGCATAAGAATTGGCACTTCTAGACTATTATTGCAATGATAGGATGCTGTCTGAAATTTTGAACCTAACAAGGGTCAAAATATACACCATTTTGATATATATGTTCCATTAAAATCCCACTAGTATTTTATTTCTCCATTATTTCACCCATTTTTACCTTAGTTTCCCTATTTCACCATTTTTACGAGTTCCCCTATTTTCACCATTGTTACCGTAGTTTACCCTATTTTTTACCCTTTTTTACCTTATTTTCCCTATTTTTCACCCAGTATATGAAAATGATGAATAAATTGGATGTAGATTATGATTTTATTTTCATATATCGCAAAACTAAGAATATGAATTACAATAGCTACGGTAGACTACTAATAAATAAATATCAAGTATAGGCGTCCAGCCTCTGGCCCTTTGCTTTTGGCTTTGTTCTTGCGGCTGGAACGTGGCAGCGAGCCACGTTCCAGCCAATTAACTCATTACGCTAATGATAATAAACAGCCCGGGTTCGATCCCCGGGCGGAGCGAAGACAAATGGGTGGTCTTTCTTAAAACCCGAGCCCCTGTCCACCCAGCAGTGAATGGGTACCGGATGTTAGCCTGATTTTTGTGACTCCCCTCCCGGGGTGGTGGCTTCGGCTAACACTAATCTGCAGCGGTAGATCACTATGGCTCTGAGGAATTGTATATCCTCTAAACAAACAAACAAACAAACAAACTCATTAAGGGCTTGTTCTACGCAAAGAAGTTTGTTACACAGACCCCCATTGATTTTGATAGCACTACTTGAATGTCAAATTTCAGCTCAATCCGACAATATTTAGGAGTGATTTACGCTAATTACTCATTAAGGGCTTGTTCTACGCAAAAAGTTTGTAACACAGACCCCTATTGATTTTGACAGCACTACTTGCATGTCAAATTTCAGCTCAATCCGACAATATATAGGAGTAGTTATTAACTTTTTGGCTTAAACTTGGTTCCACGGGTCTTATGGTAAGAAGCAGCTCGCTTCGCTCGCTGCCAATTATGCATACAATATTCATGACATTTGTATCGAGTATAGGCGTCCAGCCTCTGGCCCCTTTGCTTTGGCTCAGTTTCTTGCGGCTGGAACGTGGCAGCGAGCCACGTTCCAGCCATTTAAAAATTAACTCATTACGTGAATTACTCATTAAGGGCTTGTTCTACGTAAAAAGGTTGTTGCACAGATCCCCATTGATTTTGACAACACTACTTGCATGTCGATTTTCAGCTCAATCCGACAATAATTAGGAGTAGTTTACGCTAATTACTCATTAAGGGCTTGTTTTACGCAAATTGTTTCCTGCGACGACCCCCATTGATTTTGACAGCACTACTTGCATGTCAAATTTCAGCTCAATCCGACAATATTTAGGAGTAGTTATTCACTTTTTAGCGAAAACTTGGTTCCACGGGTCTTATGGTAAGAAGCAGCTCGCTTCGCTCGCTGCCAATTATCAATCACGTTTCACTTACCAATCACGTCTCAGATTTTGCTTCATGTCTCCTCGTAAAACTTATTCTATTGTGTTATTTTGCCTGCTATATAATTCCGTAGGCTTGTGTAATGTGTATTATAGCATGTGTGTAGATGTGATTCATGGATGTGTTATGATGCTTACGAAGATATTACAGCACGGGAAACAGCAGAAATCAGCGGTGAAATGTGTAGTACAGCGTTCAGTCGGTCTGCAATCAGCTGTTGAGCGATATTTGTGCCTCGCGCCTCGAAGTGTAAACAAACCCTGGCGCCGCGTGACCCGTGTTACAGTAGCTGTCAGTGTTACCCCGTGTCTCGTGTTTCCTGGCAGTGTTACCTTATAGTGTCCACCCGTGTTACAGTAGCTGGCAGTGTTACCCCGTGTCTCGTGTTTCCTGGCAGTGTTACCTCATAGTGTCCACCCGTGTTACAGTAGCTGGCAGTGTTACCCCGTGTCTCGTGTTTCCTGGCAGTGTTACCTCATAGTGTCCACCCGTGTTACAGTAGCTGGCAGTGTTACCCCGTGTCTCGTGTTTCCTGACAGTGTTACCTCATAGTGTCAATCATGTTACAGTAGCTGGCAGTGTTACCCCGTGTCTCGTGTTTCCTGGCAGTGTTACTTCATAGTGTCCACCCGTGTTACAATAGCTGACAGTGTTACCCCGTGTTGCCCTGGCGATCCGTGTGGCAGTGGCTGGTAGTGTTACCCTGTGTTACCCGTGGGATGTGTTACCTCATAGTGTCCACCCGTGTTACCTGTGACCCGGGTTACCGTGGCAACCTGTGTTACTTGGTAGTGTCCATCCGTGTTACCTGGCAGTGGTGACCCAAGGACGAGTATAGTATCTTTGTGGTGATCCGTGTTACCTGTGCCCCGTGTTACCTGGCAGTGGTGATCCGTGTCACTACAGTACCTGGCAGTGTCAACCCGTGTCACCCATGTAAGGCTGTGGAGGCACCTCTGTTCTTCACGTTGACAACACGTATGTTAGACCTGTTCAGAAAACATTTTTTTTTCCCATTTTTATACCCCCCTGCAAGGTTTCCCATGCTTTTGACCTGGAAAAGCCGAAAATCACAACCTTTTTGAGTTTAAAGGGCAGGAACCTTTCCCTCATGGACCTCAAGATTTTAAGCCCGCGACAGTAGAAAAGCCCCTAATTTGCCTTTCCCGCCAGACTTTTTTTCCCCTAGATTTTTGTTTCAAGGGGGATAGAACAACAAAGGGGGTACAAATTGAAGAAATTTTAATATATTTTAAAAAAAAACAACCAAGTAAACATCAAGAAAAAAAGACACATCATTCCAAAAAAAAAGAAATTTTTTCTGAAAATTTATATAAATTTCATAAATATTACAATCTTGACATCAAAAAATGTGGCAAAGACTCAAAAAAACATTTTCACGTGGCAGAAAACTCTATTGTCTATGTCAGAAAGGACACTTCACAGTCATTTTTCAGAGTTTGCTTTGGAAGCTATCAAAAATCGCTCAGGGTTTGTATTTCCACATTTTGAAGAAGGTACTTTTTTTGCTGAGAATCTTGGTAAAGATGTTTGCAAAATCAGTATCATTTTGATTCTTGCTAGCAATTTCATTCATATTTTACATTGCTGACATTTCCGGGGCCCTTGCTGTAGTCATCACCCCCTTGGTCATGTCGCCCAGGTTGCAGAAGCCAGTCATACCAATGCCAAGGGGCAAGCAGAAGATGACTCTCGGGGACAACTAGATCAGCCAGAGCGTCTTGGCTGAAAACCTAAAGTGAACATAGGTTTCCCTCTCTGAAGCTATCTGTTCTCAGTGGGTGCAGTGGCAGCAATGCCCTGCTTCTTTTTTGTACTGAGCTGCTCCCAAAGAGGGAGCGAAGGGCCCAACCTCCGTGTCAGGTACCACTTGGGTTTTCAAGTTTTTGACCCACTCCCTGAGCAATCCGGATCTGCTCTTGAATTCATCATGTTTTTCATGAACTGCAGATCTTTGAGGAGCACTGAGCAAGTGTAGATGCACCCACAGGGTGTTAAAAACGCCCTGGGAAGAGGTTGAGGCGTTCCAGCTTCACAACATTTTCTTCATCGTACCCAAGCTGTCAGCAAAATGAACATTTTCATGAATACAGGTTTCTGGCATCCCCCTGGCTCAGAATGGCCCCCGGACGATCCAGTGGTTCCGCGGGGAGGCGGCTCAAGGACGATCAGTGAAAGCTAGCAAATCTACGGTAGTCAGCTCTAGGAGGCTTCCCGATCGGATTCCTGTAGTTTTTCCTTGCACCTTTTTTCTTTTTATTCAACCATTTTTGTCTGATGGAAAGGGGTTGAGGGTTGCGGGTAAGATCTGTCCAAAACGTCCTTTGAAGGCTTAACCCAGATTCTCGGGGTCTTGACCTTGCCAAAAGATTCTCCCATACAGAAAAAAACCCAGCACTTCTAAAATGTGGGTTGAGGCCAGGTAGAACACCTTCCTGTCAAGCTGTTGCTCAGAAGTTGGCAGCCCCCCGATGTACTCCACTTTTTCTGGCCGTTGTGTCAAACACAAGGGCAGGATCACCCGTAAGCCCCCATGCCTCCAGCAAATCCATGGATGCCTCTGCCTGAGCCCTTCCGTTTAGCTGTCTTCACTGGTACCCCAGTAGCTTGCCTTCAGGATATGCAGGGGTCCGAGACAAGCACAGCCCGAGCTTGACGTGGTCCCCGGATCACTTCCCCGGACATCTCTCAGCATCTTGCATCCCCGTGGAGAAACGCATACTGGGAGGGTCCTCGTAAAGCTGCCATGACCTGGTAGTGGTACCTTGTCAGATCCCCGTTTCCCTCTCGTTGTTGGGTTGAGATGGGCAAAAATTGTCCCGGTCAGCCCCCCAGCCTTCAATTAGCAGGGGACTAAGGCTGTACTTGATTGCAGACAATCCCAGACATCGGGTACTGAGAGTAAAACCCCCAATCCATGCCCTCCCGGGAAAGGAGAGTCACAGTGTCTTGGTGAGTAAAATCCAGGGCGAGGTTTTTGGGAATTTTATGTCCTCGCATTCCCCTTCACTGTGGTTTGGGTCAGCCCGGGTAGAACCCTCAGCAGCAGCCTTCGCTGTGGGCACTGAAAAATTGTAGAAATTTTGTGGGCAAAATTATATTTGTTCCTCTCTCGCTGCAGTCTTGCAGCCCTCTCTGCTTGCTGCGGGACCGGACCAAATATTTTTCATGACCAGACATGTGGGCCTTTCTCTCGTCTTTGATCTGGTAGAACCTGTCCTTGTCCTTCTTTTCCCTTGATAGCAGTCGGTTTCTCTTATTTCCCGGATGGGATCGAAGCTCCTATGTCGACAGGCTATCTAATTTCCCGGGCAAAAGGGACTCCTTTTTCCCCCCAGGTCAGTTCTACCTTTATTCCTTGCTAGATCTCTGTGTTTTTTTGAAGTGTCATGAAAGCTGCGCTGCATTGACTTTTGGGCATGGTCTTGATCCTAGCCATCTGCCCGAATGGGGTGATAGCCCCCCCCCTGTTTTATTGGGAGGCTTGATGCTTAGGGATTCCTGTATTTTTTGGCAAACTTTGGGGATGGAGGGAAATACGGAAGGCCTGCGTTGGTGGGTAACTGGGAGCCAATGATGCTGGGATGGGTAGCCGATCAGGAGGTTTTTTGTAGCAGATTAGTAGCAGGTCGGCGGACGCTTTTCTCTGGATGCAGGTGGGGTTCTGAGATGAACTTTTTCGTCCTCGGGGTCCTTTTTACTGCCATAGTGAAATTATCTTGTGAAGTATCCTGGATTTGTTAGCAGGTTCAAAGATCTGCCAAAAAAAAAAGACCCCTTTGATTCATGCTTTAAAAACCCTTTGAATTTTTGATAGAGTGAAAAAAATTAATTTAGTTAAAAATTTTTTTGAAAATTTGTCTGTAAATATACATGTAATATTTCCCCTAAAGTTTTTATGCATTTTGATTTTCAGTCAGCATTAATTTCTTGCTTTTAAAACCCGTTATGCCCATTTGGTGAAAAAATAGGCGAAAACAAACATCAAAAAAGCTCCGAAAAGGCGTTTCAGAAAAGTGTAAGAATAGAACTTTTTGCTTCATGAGGCAAGGGTTCTGACATTTTTGGGTTATAATGGTGTAATTTCGACTTTTCCAGGTCAAAAAGCTTGGGAAACCCCTGCAGAAGGGGTTAAAAATAGGAAACAATTGTTTTTTTGAAAAAGGTCAACGATGCTGAGGTAGACTTTCCTCTAATCAAGCATGTAGATAAGAACCCCAGCATGCCAGCTAGATATATATACCCCAAACACAAAAGGAGTTGTTTTTTTTTGCAGATAAAGGGTTGCCTTGTTTAAAATTTTTAGAGGGGGGTAAGCAAACCTAGGAAAGAATGTCCAGTACCCAATGAAAATTTGCGTAAAAAAAAGCCCCAAAAAGGGGCCCCCGATCAATATTTTTTATTTGGGAATTTCCAGGATCTAAAGGAAGAAAAAGAAAAGTTAGAAAAAAAAAAAAAAAAATTTAAAAAAATGGCCCCCCAATAATTTGTTTTTTTTTGGTGTTTCCAGAGTTAAAAGAAAAGGCAGGCAATGACCACCAACTAATGAAGTCTGCAGTAAGAAATGATTTCAGGGAGTTTTGTACACAAATTTTTCGTACACTAGTAGATTATACACCAAAAAATTCTTTGTAGTCATAGAAACCATAGGGTTCTACACTCAGCTCAGAGTTTAACTTGGTTAAGAGTTACGAAAGGACCCAAGGTATGTACGAAAAAATTCAAAATAGTGAAACAAAAATTTCGTACGAAACTCCCCGTAACCCGTAAGAAATAGCCTCAAAAGTCCCTAATCAATATTTTTCTTTTTTTTTCCAGAGTATAAATGGAAGGAAAAGAATGAAACCCCCAAAAATGAAATCAACGCAAGAAAAATCCCCCCAAAGTCTCCTAAGAGGGTTACGGGGGAGGGAGACAGGGACAGAAGCTCCCCCCATACTGGAGCTTTTACGAGGAGCTCTTCATAGGTACTATGTGCTAAAGTATAGCAAAGTGCCTTTTTATGTATATTTTTCTTAGTACTAAGTTTTAAATATTTGTTTGTTTTTTTTTTTTTTTTTTGCCTGTATGCCTCCGGGTGATATTAAAAAAATTTTTTTATTATTTCTAAAGAAGTTTATCAATTTTTTGCTTTTGTACTTAAGTTTATTCCATCGTCCAATATTTTTTGTTTTTTGCTTGTAGTTTCGGGGGGGAATAAAGTTATTATATTATTATTTTATTACATAGGTCTGGAGGAGGTGGGGAAGGGGCGGATCGCTAAAGGAGGAGCTTCTAAGAGCCCTGATCAGAGGGTGGGAGCCATCCCTTTGTTGTACTAGACAGCCTGCCTTTACCCACCCACTGCCCCTCACCCTCCCCAAGACACCAGAAAGGAAAATTTCTCCTTCTCCCCCAATTATTGACTGTTTGTCTGTCTTTTTCTGTCTGTCCTCTGTCTGTATTTTTTTTGTTCCTCTCTTCTGTCATTCTTCACACGGACAATTAGGGAAGGGGTTTTACACACTCAAAGTACCCCAACCCCTGAGGCCCCCGTAACGTAATTCCATTTTAATTTGGGGTGCCATTAGACGAATTTTTTTAGAATATAAACAAAATTTTTTTGAATGACGTTTTGTACCTTGTCCCCTAACTAATTTGGGGATATTAAGGACTTTTTTTTAATTTTTTAGCAACAACAGACTATTTTCCCTACAAAAAAGAAAGTCTGGGCGTGAAAGGGTTTTAAATAACAGTAACCTTCTTCTTTCCCAACACACCCGGGAAGGGAAGGCACCTCAATCTAATCTTAAGCAAAAAAAAAAACAGGCATTCTTTTTTTGGGTTTAAGGCACCGGAGTTTAGGGAAGGAGATTTTTTCCTTAATTAAAAATCATAATTGGTTTTTTTAGCCCAAACCCCCCTTTTTATTTTAATCGAAAAGGGGGCCCAAGCCGCTTACCACTACGAAATTTATCACTTTTATATTCATTATCCCCTATTCCCTTCTGAAAGAATCATAGGGTTAAGAAAAGGCTTTTAAAAAACCTTATTCCCTCTCTGCAAGCCACTGGGGTTTTAATAAGGCATTACCCCCCCTTCTTCCCTCCAAAACAGACATCATAGGGTTTTTAGAAAGGCGTCACCTTTTTCCCTCTCTGCCAGCCATCATGGGGTATTAGCAAGGCTTTGTCACCCTTTTTTTCCCTCGCTGCCAGCCATCAAGGGTATTAGCAAGGCAGTCCCCCTTTTTCCCCTCTTGCACACCCCATCATAGGGTGTGCAGGGCATTGTCACCCTTATTCCCTCTCTGCACAGAATCATGGGGGGTTGCAAGGCATTGTCCCCCTTTTTTCCCCGCTGCAAGCCATCTAGGGTGTAGAAAGGCATTGTCCCCCTTATTACCTTCCGCACAACTACAAAAGGGTTTTTGCAAGCCTAGCCCCCTTAACCCTCTTTGCACAGCCATCATAGGGTTTTAGAAGGCATTAACCCCCTTTTTCTCTTCTGCACAGTCATAATAGGGATTAGAAAGGGATTAACCCCCCTTATTCGCTTTACAAGCAAATAGGGTGTTAGCAAGCCATTGCACCCTTTTCCCTTAAGCACCCCTATAGAGATTAGAAAGGGTTTTAACACCCTATTCCCTCTCGCACAACAAATATAGGGTGTTAGCAAGGCATTTTTACCCTTTTTCCCCCGTGCAAGCATATAGGGTATTAGCAAGGCATTTCAGCCTTATTCCCTCAGCTTATCTTTAAGGGGGCATATATCGTTAGAAAGGCTTTTTCCCCCTTTTCCCTCTTGCGGAGATCTAGGGTATTAGCAAGGCTTTAAAGCCTTATTCTCTCTGACAGCCTATGGGGTGTTTGCAAGGCAAATGTCCCCCTTACCCCCTCGTTCCAGCTTATAGGGTGTTAGAAGGAAATTAAAAACCTTTTTCCTCTCTGCACACCCATCAAGGGTTTTAGCAAGCTTTTTCCCCCTCTTTCCCTCGCGCACAGCCATCATAGGGTGTTAGAAAGGGTTTAACATTTTTTATTCCTTTTTGCACAGCAATCAAGGGTTTTAGCAAGGGAATTAAACCCTTTTTCCCTCTCTGCCTGCCATAAAGGGGTGTTGCAAGGTTTTGTCCCCTTTTTCCCTCTTTTGCACAGCATATAGGGTTTAGCAAGGATTGTCACCCATTTTTCCCTCCGCACAGGCATCATAGAGGCTGAAAGCATGTCATCATTCCCTCTCGACCGCTATCATAAGGGTGTTAAAAGGCAATGGCCCCCTTTCCCTCCTGCACACCCAACAAAGGGTATTAGCAAGGCTTTGCCCCCTTTATTCCTCTCGCACAGCCATAAAGGGTGTTAGAAGGCTTGTGCCCCCTTTTATTCCTCTCTCCCACAGCTATCATGGGGTGTTGAAAAGGATTCACCCTTTATTCCTTTTTGCACAACCATCAAGGGTGTTAGAAACGCTTTGTCCCCTTTTTTCCCCTGCTGCACAGCTTTCATAGGGTGTTAGCAGGGCATTGTCCCCTTATTATCTCTCGCAAGCCATAAAGGGGGTATTAAAAAGGCATTGCACCCTTATTCCCTCTCCCCAAGCCATAGGGGGTTTGAAAGGTATTAACCCCCTTTTTCCTCTCTGCACACCCACATGGGGTTTA
>JACEEZ010015637.1:0-10529 GCA_016584305.1 Chionoecetes opilio
TCCATCCATTGTTTTTCAAAACCCCCCCTGATCAGGATACTGGGCAGAATTACAGATTGAGGAAGAGCTTGACATCCCACAGTATTCCCGATTTTTAACCCTACCAGAGATATTAGGAAAAGTTAGCCATCTTGTTCACGAGACATTGCTGCATATCGAGAGCATAAATTACTTACGGTAAGACATACCTTCAATAAGATAATGGGAGTAAAACAAAGAAGTGCATACACATTTTCTCTCACTTTTTGCTTCAACTCCCTATTTCCTGTAAGTTTGCTCACATTTATGTTAATCACTGTCTCAGAATCAGCACACTTTTATAATTGTGTTGGTATGTGATATATACCAATGCAAAAATAAGGAGGTTGTAACAAATGACAATAACGTAAAACTTGTCCGTCTGACAGTGGACCGAATATCATTGTTGCATGCCCCATCCAACGCCGCTTGCTTCACCCCGCCTACCCATTGGGTAGCGGATGAGTGCTCTAGTGGTATAACGCTGTAGATGGAACACATACTATTTTTCTAGGTTTTATTCTTCTTCCATCGTCAACGCTAAAATACCGACGCTTGGGCTTTGTTGCATAAATGTTTTGAGATCAGTTCGTGATGACTCTTTTACTAAAACTAAAAATAGTTTTTTAGGAAAGAGTCCTACAAAAGAGTAACTCTCTCTTCTCTCTCTCTCTCCTCTCTCTCTCTCTCTCTCTCTCTCTCTCTCTCCTCTCTCTCTCTCTCTCTCTCCTCTCTCTCTCTCTCTTCTCTCTCTCTCTCTCTCTCTCTCTCTCTCTCTCTCTCCTCTCTTCTCTCTCTCTCTCTCTCTTCTCTCTCTCTCTCTCTCTCTCTCTCTCTCCTCTCTCTCTCTCTCTCTCTCTCTCTCTCTCTCTCTCTCTCTCTCTCTCTCTCTCTCTCTCTCTCTCTCTCTCTCTCTCTTCTCTCTCTCTCTCTCTCTCTCTTCTCTCTCTCTCTCTCTCACTTTAACACTTTATTATGTTTGCCATTTTACAATATTTTATAATGATTATAACGGGATATGGGGTTGCAATCAGCCCTTTACAAGCAAAGCTTTTTGGGCAAAGGTGTGGAGAGAGAGGGAAAACACACAGAAAAAAATAATAATAAACACAAGGTATATAAATACTAAACAAATAGACTGACATGAACAGGCGATAATAGTTAGTAAGTTACTTAGACTAATTTACAGGATAAAATACACTAGTAATAAATAATATTAAAGTTGCTGTGAAGAATTACACAAAAAATAAGTACACGAATAATAATAACAATGATAATAGTACACAGAGCTAGTATAATGATAATAAATGTTTCTTGAATGTATGTTTAAAAGTGCTTAAGCTAGGTGAATGTTTGATATGTACAGGGATATCATTCCATAACTTGGGACCTTGGTACATTAGGGAATGTTTGTATAGGGTTAGTCTATGACTAGGTATGGACAGGGAGCGTTGGTTGCGGGTTTGGTAATTGTGAAGTAGTTGATCATTATTGTAGTTAGACGCTGATTGTTTGTACATAAAGGATGCAATATTTAATTTTGATAAATCATTTAGATTCAAAATATTTAAGGATTTAAATAATGGAGGAGTGTGCTCGCAGTAGTCCCTGTTGGTTATTATTCTGATGACTTTTTTATGGAGTACATTTAGATGGTTTAAATGACAGGGATAAGTGGTGGACCAAATGAGATTACAATAATTGAGATGGGGTAAATGTGAGCATAATACATGCATTTAAGAACTTCCACTGGGGCGAAGGGTTTGACTTTGAGAAGGAGTGGAATTAATCTAGATAATATTAAACAGAGGTTGGACAGATGATGTTCAAAAGTTAAGTTTTTGTCAAAGATTAATCCAAGGAACTTTATCTTGTGTACTTGAGTAATGTCGTCATTTATAATTTTTAGATTTGGTAATGGTTGGTTGGTATCTCTCTCTCTCTCTCTCTCTCTCTCTCTCTCTCTCTCTCTCTCTCTCTCTCTCTCTCTCTCTCTCTCTCTCTCTCTCTCTCTCTCTCTCTCTCTCTCTCTCTCTCTCTCTCTCTCTCTCTCTCTCTCTCTCTCTCTCTCTCTCTCTCTCTCTCTCTCTCTCTCTCTCTCTGAATGTAGTGAACACAAACTATATCACTTCATAAACTGAAATACCATATATATTTTTTTTTTAAATATTGAATTCATAGAAAACAAAGATAAAAACATAAACGTCGAGCACACTTAAATCTTACGCATATCCCCAAAAAGGCAGCGATTACATTAGGGGATGTGTAACAAAGTAGCAATTACGAGGGAGAGATAAATGCCACATGGACAACTAAATAACAAACTTACATAAACACAAAACCGTGATTATCTCCGTCACACGAACAAAGTTTGAACTCTTCTTCCTCTCCTTACTACTACTACTACTACTACTACTACTACTACTACTACTACTACTACTACTACTACTACTACTACTACTACTATTACTATTACCTCTACTACTTGCATAACTAGAATTTATGTGATAGTACTCACCAATTCCAGCCAGGCATTCCAACGCACCTGAAAATAGACAATATTGAAACTAGGAGGATAATTATAATATATATAATAATAAGAAATATAACATTAAACATAATTATAATAATACTAATAACAATAATAATAACAATAATAAAAAAAATCACTAACAATATCGAATAACTTCTAAACATAATAATAAACATACTACTACTACTACTACTACTACTATACTACTACTACTACTACTACTACTACTACTACTAGCAATAACAATATTTACAAAAAAATAATAATAATAGTATTAATCCCAAAAAATTACAAGTTAGTTACAATAATAACTAACAACTTTTCAGGAAGATAATTACAAACCTTCTCACGCCTGTTAACATGTCATCCAGAACAAAAATCTGACCAATGTTGCAGACATAAAAATTACATCCCTGACTTTATCCCTTCATTCCATTACTTGTTTGTTAAGATTACTGTAGCACATCATGTCTATTTCTCTTTCTTTGTGATACCTAGACATACATACATATATACACAGACAGACAGACACAGATACACACACATACACACACACATACACACACACATACACACACACACACACACACACACACACACACACATACACACACACACACACATACACATACACACACATGATGCAAGGACACACACGATGCTTTTAATTAAAAGCGACTTAATACAACAATGCAACTAAAACAGACAAAATCTAAGACTTTCATAAATTATGGCTCATCTTTTATATTTATTTATCTTTGTCACCTCACGTGTATCACCATGCAGGCAGGCAGGCAGGCAGGCGACGACGACGACGGCGAAAACACCGACACCGCAGACACTGTAGGGCAACGTATGGGCACGGGTGACGTCGAGGGCGTTGGCGAAAACGACACCGCAGACACTGGAAGTAGAAGCAACAGAGAGCTGCCGCTATCTAGCAGGGGACGCATACGCTGGCGGCCAGACTGGCTGCAAATGTAACATGCCTTATGGTACAGGATGTTGTTGGGTGATTGTTCATCAGATTGGGATTGGGCACTATGTAAACTGTGGTTACGTAACTTTTCAATATTGGGATTATATTATTATGTAAAAAAAATTACATACATGTACTTAATAATACGAATATGTACGAAAATAATAGATGATAGAAATTATTTAAATATATGACATTGAGAATGTTTTTTTTATTTATAATAGTTTATGAAAAGGTTTTGGAGGAGGAGGAGGAGGCGGCAGTGTCCCAAGAAGGTCTCACGTGGCCTTATAAATATGGAGATTAACGACACACTCTCCTCCCTTGGGTGTGTCGGGTGCGTTGTGTCACCTGCAAACCCTCTGCCCCTACACTGCTGACACCTGAGTGTTTGTATGATTCACGGCGAGACGGTCTGGAGGGAGGGAGGGAAGGGAGTATTAAAGGGTGCTGCGGTACAGAGGACACACGCCAGCACGCCACAGAGCACTGCCAGGGCTTGAGGAGGGATGGGGGGATGTAATAAGCACACACAGGCTACAGTCACATAGCAAAGAGGTGCTTAGCGAGGCATGTTTTGTTTTCTTGGGAAACATAAATGATTGAGGGAGTTGTACGCACACAAACACACACATGCAAACAGTCACACACACACACACACACACACACCACACACACACACACAACACACACAACACACACACACACACACACACACACACACACACACACACACACACACACACACACACACACACACACACACACACACACACACACACACACACACACACACACACACACACACACACACACACACACACACACACACACACACACACACACACACACACACACCCCGCCACGATGGTCAAGTTGATAGCGTGCTGGCCTGCCATTCTGTGGTAGCCAGTTCGAAACTTCACTACTCCCGCGGATTTTTCACTAACAAATTTGGGCGGTCATATCCCTCTAGTCTTGAGCAAGGGGTTTGGGGTGTGTGGTGTGAATCATGATCGTGACCATGGGTGAATAAAACGAGCAAGCAAACTAATACCGTGCGCTCACACGTTCACACACGCAATTAAAACTCTCCAAGTGGGAGGGCACTCCCACCTCCGCAATTAAGCCTCTCCCCTTTTTTTTCTCGTATTAAGAACTTAAGGAAGAAATATAATTGTCCTCCCCTGAACGACTGGTGATGAAATTAGTAAAACAACAACTCGAAACTCCATCTATTGTTATAAAAAAATCATAAATGGAAAAGCAGTTGTACTAAAATGTTACCACCATCGGTTCTTTACTGCATCATAAACACAGGCAAAATAATGCAAATATTCCTAAATAAACACAGAGGGGGAGGACAGAGAAGAAGATAATTAACAAAAAATACCACAGGAGCACAGTACGGAAGCAAAATAATAATAACAATAACAATAGATATATTATTATTACTAATATTAATAATAATGTTATTATAAATAATTATAATGAAAAAAATAACAATAACTATAATAATAATGTTATCCCCTCGCACTCTAATTAATCAATCACTGAAAAATGTAAATATCGAAAAAATACTTGTTTCAAGACAACGAGGCAAAAAAGGATAAAAACAGTATATATAAAAAAGTTCCATGGGAAAAATAGTAAATGGGCATAACAAGACAGTTAACAACAAACAAACAAATGGAAAATTGCAAAATCCACCAAACGAAACATCTATAATAATATAAGCGAAAGTGTGTCTGTCTGTCTGTGTGTGTGTGTGTGTGTGTGTGTGTGTGTGTGTGTGTGTGTGTGTGTGTGTGTGTGTGTGTGGTATAGGTTCCGCCCCCCGTGGCGGAATCCCATCATATGGCACAGTTTTGGAACCAGCTTGACCAGGGGAAGGTTTTAAGCCCATTTATAGGATGATCCGATCTTTTTTTTTTTTTTTTTTAGCAGCCTATTAGCGAGAATTGTGAGGGGAAAAAAGTGGGTTGAGAATTGAGGAAACCTTGATGTAGGGTGATGGGTGATGGGTGAGTGAATGGGTGGGGTGATGGGTAATGGGTGTGGGGTGATGTGTGAGTGAATAGGTGGGGGGTGATGGGTGATGGGTGAGGGAATAGGTGGGGGGTGATGGGTAATGGGTGAGTGAATGGGTGGGGTGATGGGTAATGGGTGGGGGGTGATGGGTGAGGAAATAGGTGGGGGGTGATGGGTAATGGGTGAGTGAATGGGTGGGGTGATGGGTAATGGGTGTGGGGTGATGGGTGAGTCAATGGGTGGGGGGTGATGGGTTGGGGGTGATGGGTGATGGGTGAGGGAATAGGTGGGGGGTGATGGGTAATGGGTGAGTGAATGGGTGTGTGGTGATGGGTAATGGGTGAGTGAATGGGTGGGGGGTGATGGGTAATGGGTGAGTGAATGGGTGGGGGGTGATGGGTAATGGGTGAGTGAATGGGTGGGGGGTGATGGGTAATGAGTGAGTGAATGGGGGGGGGTGATGGGTAATGGGTGAGTGAATGGGTTGGGGGTGATGTGAATGGGTTGGCGTTAATACATACATTTCTACATCCATGATTTCAGGAAAGTTAGAAGGGGCTATCCGGAGAGTCTGTGTTTGGTGGGCCGAAGACCCACCAAACACAGGTGGTGGGCCTCGGCCCACCAATAGCCCTCCGCAGGAGCTAGCCAAAAAGTCCGCCCGGAGGGCGGCTTTGCGGCTAGTAAAACATAAATCTGGTCAAATATTCAAATTTAATGTATTTAATAATCATAATAAAACAGAAAAACAAAAATCCCACAAAATATATAAACGTCCCACCCACTCAAAATTAAAACACTCAACATTTTTGCATATCCCACTTTATCCCCATTGATTTAAACTATTTCTCTCTCCGCTAAACACGACTGCCCTGTGATGGAGTCCCGCGGCGTTTCGGTAACCAGAGTTTTAGTACAAGCCAGCGAGGGTTTCAACACAAATATATGAGAGATGGTGAAAAAAAGCACGACACTACAGTTTTAATGTCAATGAGAGAGAGAGAGAGAGAGAGAGAGAGAGAGAGAGAGAGAGAGAGAGAGAGAGAGAGAGAGAGAGAGAGAGAGAGAGAGAGAGAGAGAGACGAAGCTCTCATCTCCTGATTATCTTTTTTTCTTCAACTCTCTCTCTCTCTCTCTCTCTCTCTCTCTCTCTCTCTCTCTCTCTCTCTCTCTCTCTCTCTCTCTCTCTCTCTCTCTCTCTCTCTCTCTCTCTCTCTCTCTCTCTCTCTCTCTCTCGTTACTCATTTTCCTTTGCCTGTCTTTGATTTGCATTTAGATGTCTTTCCTCTTCCATTATTATTATATATTTTCTTATTTTGCATCTAATAATTTCTGAATTCTTTCCCTCTTTCCCGTTTTAAACCTCACGAATACCTTTCTAATTAAAAGTGTGTCAGGTAGGTAAGAGTAAGAATTTGAGTATCCTTAACGCACCAAACTGACTGAAGAGGTAAGACTAATCAACAAGATACCTGGATGAAAGAGCACACCTGGATTAATTAATGAGATGAGAGCAATCAATCTTTTTCCAAGGGTTGTAGATGAGTTGTGAGTTTGTTCCAGTTATGAATAACCGGAATAAATACATGTTTATATCTTCGATTGCAATTCAATAACATTTAATCATTTACTAAGAAAAAGCCGTTTATTAAGGCCCCGTCACACGATGCAACATTTCACCCGGGGCTGTGAGGCGAGGGGTGGCCAGGCGTGCCTCTAAGCGCATGTTGCGGTCACACTGAGGCACATTTCAGGCGCGCGTCTTGTCGAGGCCCACCCGGGGAAAGTTTTACTTCCAGAGTAATTTTCCCCCTACCAAATAAGTTTATCAATATAAATGATATATTCTTATCTTAGGAAATGTTTGTTATATAAGATTATCACACTAAAAACAGTAAAACACACTACATAAATGCCATTATGAGACAAGAAATGAATATGCATGAGCAGTAAATTCAGTTAAACTCGGCCCCATTTACAATTTTGCGAGACAACTTTTTAAATGGAGTATTATCAAAAGAAGCGAATTTGTATTCTTATATTAGCTCTCCATTGATATATGTTGTTTTCTGATAAATGATTAAGCACTATGGATAAATTAGCGTTAACTAAATAAATATGTACGTCATCAATAGGGTAACTTTACCCTATATTTTTTTCATAGGGCAATTTTTACCATTTAGATATTTTTGTATTGCTAAATATCTTAGACCATCAACACAAGAAAAGTTCGTTGATTTCGAATATGTCATCAAACATTATATGGGAGCAACACTCGAGGAATTGCAGCGAGTTGAAGACAAAAATGTGAGAAAAATGTTTATACACTAGTATTTCTTTTTGCTATATCTCTTATATTACAAAATGTATTTTTTAACTTTATTGCACACATTTTCCTTACAAAAGTCATGTATTTGACAAATATCCTCACAACGTCACTGAAGATTTATAATTTGAGACATACGCTTGTGAATTTGCTTTGGCATTGTGTGGCGCTTTGATGTGCTCGGTGCTCTGGGGGATCCTGTACAACTGTGGGATACCTTCAAACGTGAAACTCTACAGGCTGCCAAGGAGTGTATTGGGGAGCGCCCGAGGTCAAGGCGTGGTTTTGTCTCGACGGAGACGCTGCAGAAAATCGAGGAGAGTCGCGCTGCCAGGCTGGCTGGGAACCGGGACCAGCACAGGGCTCTGTCACGCCGGACTAGAACCCTCCTGAGGAGAGACAAGGAGAGGTATGTCAGGAGTCTCGCTGAGGATGTCGAGGGACATTTGAACGCTAATGACCTCCGACCCGCCTACCGAGCCCTGAAGAAGCTCCGTTTCAAGTTTCCTTCTCGGGCGAGTGCTATTCGAACAGCAGATGGGCGCCTCGTGTCGGACAAGGATGGGCAGATGGCTCGTTGGGCTGAGTACTTTGGGCAGTTGTTCACGGTGGACCCTCCAACTGAGCAGCTTCACACCACTGGGTTACGGGCAGTGGATGCCGATCCTCCCATTGACGAAACCGCACCCTCTCTTGACGAAGTCAGAGAGGCTGTAGCAAAGTTGAAGGGTGGAAAGGCAGCTGGTGTTTGTAATATCAGTGCGGAGCTCCTCAAAGCTGGGGGTGAGGCCATGATCCGCGGGTTGCATGCTGTCCTGACTGCCGTGTGGCAATCAGGTACCATTCCTCCTGACTGGAAAAGGGGGCTGGTCGTCCCTATCTGGAAAGGGAAAGGGGACCGTCAGGACTGCAACAATTACCGCGGTATTACACTGCTCAGCGTACCAGGCAAGGTGCTTGCCCATCTATTGCTGACACGAATTCGCAGTCATCTGGTGAAGCATCAGAGACCTCAGCAGTCTGGGTTCACGCCTGGTAAGTCAACAACGGACCGTATCCTAGCGCTTCGAGTCCTGGTGGAACGCCGACGTGAGTTTCGACAGGGGATGCTTGCAGCCTATGTTGATCTCAAGAAGGCGTTTGACTCAGTGCATCGTGAGTCACTCTGGGATCTTCTGCGACTTAGAGGGATTCCTGCAAGGACTATTGATTTGATAACTGGTCTGTATTCTGAGACTGAGAGTGCTGTGAAGTGTGGGGCAGGTGTATCCAGCTTCTTTCCTGTGATACAGGAGTGAGGCAAGGGTGCGTCCTTGCCCCATCACTTTTCAACGCTTGTATGGACTGGGTATTGGACAAGGTTGTAGATCAAAGTGATTGTGGAGCATCCGTCGGCAACACCAAGATCACTGATCTTGTTTTTGCCGATGATGCAGTAATCTTTGCTGAGTCGCTGGAGGTCCTGGTGATGGCTCTCGAGGCGCTGCACGAGGAGGCAAAGCCTTTGGGACTTGAGGTCTCCTGGCTCAAGACCAAGGTCCAGGTGTTTGGAGACTTACTAGATGAAGCAGTACAGTCTGTTCATGCGTGTGGCGAGGACATTGAGATCTTGGAAAGTTTTACATACCTTGGTAGCGCAGTCCATAATGACGGCGGGTCACGTCAAGAAGTCTTACGGCGGATTGGCATAGCCCACGGTGTTATGGACTCGCTCAGCGGGAGTATTTGGCGTTGTCGGTACCTGTGCAGGAGGACAAAGATCCGGATCTTCAAGTCGCTTGTGATCCCTGTCTTACTCTATGGTTGTGAGACATGGACACTAAATAGTGACTTGAAGAGACGAATCAATGCCTTTGGTAATAAGTGTCTTCGCAGAATCATGGGGTATCGCTGGGATGATTACGTGTCAAATCAGCGATTGCACCGTGAGACTGAATCGAGGCCTATTACCTGCATAGTCCGTCAGCGCCAACTTCGGCTATATGGGCATGTGGCACGCTACCCTGAAACCGATCCTTCCCATCGGGTTGTATCTGTAAGAGACAATCCGGCGTGGAGGAGGCCAAGGGGTCGCCCACAAGGCTCGTGGCTGGGGCAAGTTGATGTTTCTTGTCGAGAGCTGCTTGGTATGGGAAAGGAGCCTGCATGGGAACTCGCGCGTGGTGACCCCCGGGAGTGGCGTCGTAGGGTGGGCGAGGCGACGCGCCCCCCGGTGTATGCCCCCAATGATTGATTGATTGATTGTGTGGTGCGCTATTTTTCCAAGATTGCTCGGCGTGACGGAATTCAGACGAATCATGTGTATAGCGAGGCGGGGGCATGGATTTGGTGTTTTCCGGAACGACCCTTTTTTGTCCCCGAGTGAAAAGTTGCATCGTGTGACGGGGCCTTTAAATAGATACATGTAAGTACAAGTAAAAAGCCAGTTTCCTTCTCAAATTGTTGATTAATGGGAGGAATATAAGATTTCGAGAGAGAGAGAAAAATAGAGAGAAAATGAGAAAGTGAGAAAGAAAGAGAGAGAGGGATAGAGGGAGAGGGAAAAAGAGAGAAAGAAACATAAACCCTGGGACGGCAGTGTATATATTGCCCCCATGATTACTATTTTTAATTTCTTTCCTTTATTAGTTATATCGTATCAT
>JACEEZ010015638.1:0-18487 GCA_016584305.1 Chionoecetes opilio
TTAAATTTTTTTCTGTCATTTGTCTACATTTTTGCACCATTTATCATTCATTCATGAGTATGTCTTCAATTAAAACTATTTCAAATTTTCTAAATATGTAAAAATTATAATTATATATATATATATATATATTTATATATATATATATATATATATATATATTTTATAAAATTTGGGGTAACATATTGAAAAAAATTAGCATATATTTTAAAGGAAGTACATCTCATGAATGAAGTATAACATGGTGAAAAAATGTAGACAACTGACAGACATTTAATCAACCTTTGTTAATATATATATAATTTTATATATATTATATAAAATAAATATAATATTATTATAATATATTATATATAAATAAAATTATATTTATATTAACTAAGTTTTTGTTAAATGTCGTCATGTTGCCACATTTTTGTTCCAATTTATCTAGTTATAGTGTTATAGTTACCTGTAACTGACACTTTTTAAGTACGTGTCCCCTCAGCCCCTCGGGCCCCCTTGGTTTAGGGAAAATGTGGGTGCAGATTTTGCATTGTAAATTCAAAAAATTTAACAATTTTTAAAATTGTTTAAGGCTTGATTCTTTCCTTTTGACCTATTGCATTCCGCTCGGCTAACATCCATAACTACGAAAATTGGGTGACCCCCCCCCCCAAACTGCCATGGCGGGCCGTTTCTGTTATGTTCTAATCCCACCACTGATCGATCTTAGAATTTTCCCTTAATCCCTATGTGGCATCAGAAGTCCCTTAGCCCCGCTTCCCTGGGGCCCCTCACCATTTCAGATCCCAGCTACCCACGGGGCCAGCGGGGAAAAAATTGGTTAGAACACCAAATGCGACTGTCTAATCTTCTTGTTGGCAGTCTGCACCCACAAATTGTCATCACTCCCTTGGTGTCACACTTTCTCCCTTCCCCCGCCCGCATATTTTTCCCACTCTATGCTATAGTTAATGCTAGTATGTGGTTTCCGGTAATGACGTTTGACTGAAAGCTCCAAAACTAACCTAGGATTTTCTCGAAAATACCTTCATTTGTTCCCAACCACAATTTTTCCAATTTACCTTTCTTACCAAACCGTGTTTTTGGGGAAGTGCCAGGGCCTCCTCTGACCCGAGGGTCTGCTAAACCTTTCATCCACCTCGTACCTGGCTCAAAAAATATGGGCTGGGATCCCCTACTATCTGGGTTCGTTTTTCCCCATATACCGCCAGCGTCTTTAGTTAGTCTCAGATTTACTTCGTACTCAAATTCTGTAAAAAGTGACGATTCACTGTCTGACACTGAAGTAAATCGCTCATCATAACTTTGCCGACATGTTCAGATGTTTACTTTGGACTTACCCCTATTTGACGTCACAATAAAAAGTCGTACCCCTGTTGGAGGGAAGATTTTTTTTTCGCCCCTTTTTTTAAAAGTCGTTTTTTAAAGGGAAATAAGGCCGGGAAAAAATTATTTTTGGTGGTTTAGGTGTTTTGAATTGCATTCAACAAAATTGGCAAAAAAAAATGGTCGGCGACTACTTTAAGAGAAAGCAGGTTAAAGAAGGTGAAAAAAGGGGGCTGCATTGTTGTGGAACAAAATTCCCCCTTAAAATTCTGCAACACCTGCAGGTTGATAAGGTCAGTATGTAAAGACTCAGATATAGAAAAAAAAATTGCAAGTACAGAAAAAAAACCACAGCATGATAAACTGTGTTTGGTAAACTATAAGGAGTTGGAGATTTTTTATGAAAGAGAACAAGTTTTTATTAATAGCTATGAATCTAAGACAAAGGGTGAAAAAAAACACTTAGCATATTTTTTCGCAATTGATTGGCAAAAAGTTACTGATGCATTCTATGATCTTTTCCCTTTGCAAATGCTAGTGCTAAAAATTTGTATGATGCTGTATAAAGTCTTTAGTGGATAAAGGGTTTCCCTATAAAGACAATTATTGGTTTTGCCTCAGATGTTGCCAATGCCATGATGGGTCCCCATAACTTTTTTCATCTCCCCTTAAGTGACAACCAATTTATTTTAGAAGTAAGGCATTTGCCCAGCTTCCACTTAGGGCCTCTTATGAGGGCAACCTCCCAAGAGCTAGAACATTGCTGGGGTGTATACAATTACTTTATGTCCACCCTAGGGCTGTCTAACTAAAAGATTTTTCCCAAATTTTTGTCAGTTTTAAAACCACACATTATTCATTTAGCAGACTCTTTGGGCTCTCATTGCAAGCATAGTGTCTCGTCTCCTGCAAAGTATAATCCCTTGAGCCGTTTTTCAAGGTGCTTTTTTCTGACAGGTTTTTAGCAGCTAAACAATTTTGGATAAGCTGAATACCAACAAGCGCTTTTACAGTTTTGATTTCATTTTACCTCTCTTTAAGATAAATAAGAGAATGCGTCTGAAAAACCTCAGACCCATACTCTGCACTACTCGTAAGCACTTTTGTAGAACAATCATACTTTTACTTAAAATAAACTTTAGAAAAACAGTGTTGAAAATGTGCATTACAGAGATCCTCAAACTTTGTTCCTCTTAATGAAAAATATCTGGGTCCTAAAAGGGGGGGAGCAGTTACAAATAACACCCATGGATTGTCAAAACAAAAATTTTGGAACTTTTCAGAACGTTGCTTTAGTTTCTTTAGTGAAGTGTTCATCAGATAATAGAGATTTCCCTTCAAGAATTGATATTAAACATTTTGGGTTCATTGATCCCAAAGAAATTAATCAAGAAAGTGGTCTCCCTTGGGCCATTTGGTAGTGTTTTCCTGGAATTGTAGGTCCTGACAAAAAAAATGCATAGACAAAGAAGGAGATACTAAGAAACACCGATCTTTTGATTCAGAAAACAATGATGTTTAAGGCTTCTGGCAGACAGTTAGGAAATAAAGAGTGGTGATGAAACCCCCATTTTCCAAATTTGTCAAGTTTGTTCTGGGGGTATTGTGTCTTCCTCATTCTAGTGCCACGCAAAAAATATTTTTATCTCTAAACAATTTTAAAAAAAACAAAGAAGCAAAATCTCAAACCAAAATCTAGTTGGACTTTTTGCATTCAAAGCGGTTTTTGAAAGGCCCGGGGAAAGTTTTTAATTTTGCTGTAAATGATAAACTGCAAATGATGACTTCAGATATCTACAAATACCATGAACATGATGATTCGAGTGATGATAAAATTTAGTATGCATGTAGTTATATTAGTAGTAGTGATGATATTATTTAGTTATTATTCATTCTTTCTTTCGGCTTAGTAACAGTATGCCCAAAAATATTAGTTGGATTATTTAATTTTCCCCAAGACTAAGAGCTTAATTTTTCATTTTTTTCTGTATATATTTCTCGAAATTTTAAGGGATAGGATCATCCCCATCACCCAAAAGTAAACATTTTATTAAATGATTTCTTATTAAATGCCAAAAGGTTTTATCCATTTCCGTTTTTTGTTTTTGCAGTCATTGTGATTATGTAAAAAAAGTAATTATGCTTTCTGTGTAATGTAATAATTAGTAAAAAAAAAGTATAAATTAATATCTTAAAATCACATTAAAATCAAAATAGCATTTTAATTTACATGGGAGTAGTATTAGCATATATTTCGCATTTTTAACATAGGGAAATATATGAAATGGGGTTTTCTGGGGATTTTCTCCCGTAAAAATATATGAAAGGGGGTTTCTGGGGTTTTTTCTCCCGTGGAAATATAAAAAGGGGGTTTTGGGGATCTCCCCCCAAAAATTAAGGGTTTTTTTAAACCAGGCTGTCTGGCCCCCCCTGCTGCCCCCCCTCCTAAACATTTGTGCTGCAGTGTCCACGCCCCCACCGCGCCCTCAACTTTTAAAAACCTTTTAGGCGTACCTGACCCCAACACCTGTCTTCCGCCCCACCTTTGGGCCTTCCTCAGGGGGCAGGTCACCACTTTGACCTTTAGGCGGGCCTGCCCCACAAAGCTGTCCCCTCACTTTCCCTTCCTCCCGGGACAGGGCACCACTTTTGCCTTTACGGTGACCGACCCCAAACCTTTTCCCCCCGCCTCACCTTGCCTTTTCCCCCAGGAGACGGGCAGCTGCCCCGCCTGTGATAGCCTGCCCGGACATTACCACCAGGGCCCCGGGTTCCCCCTCACAACACACACCGCCTGCCCGGGGCCCCCGGTTCCCCCCACAAACCACACAGACAAAACCTGCCAGGAATCACCACCCCGGGGTTCCAGGGTTCCTCCTCACACCCAACACACACAGCCCCGCCAGGACACACCACCAGGGGTCCCGGGTTCCCCCGATTACAGGGGTTTCGACGGAATGCACTTTTGACGGTAGAAAAGGAGGTTTCGACGTCTAATAGAGTAAAACCTAAAATATTTTTGTCATTGGAAAGGATTAAAATAAAATACAAAGTTTCTACCTAATCATTCCCCCCAAAAAAAAAGTGAAAAGCATAACAGCCAAAATCTCCCATATCTTTCGTTGTTTCCCCCCCATCGTGGTAAAACCTATCAAACTTAGCTTCCTATCATTAATATTTTATTTTTAAAAAAATCAAATTAGCGTAAAGACTAATATACAATGAACAACATATGTTTTTGCGGTTTTATCCTCAGGCTGAGGCGGCCCCTCCTGATGGTCACAGTAAATTAGACTACAAAAAACCCCCTAATTTTTGTGGGGAAACAAGTTTTTAAAGTTGTTATAAGGTTAAATTTACATTTTGTTTAAAAATACGTATTTTCTTTTATATAAACGATATGTTAAATTGCGCATGATAAAAGAAAAAAAAATTAAAAGGGAATGAATGAGAGGGTTCGACGGCGCGATTTTGGAAATTCACGATGCACTAGGTTGGAAGTTTCACGGTGTCGTCGAAATGCATTCCGTCAAACCTTCCTGTTACCCACCTGCAGGGATGTAGTACGGTACGGTACGGTACAATTGGTACGGTTATTTAAGGGCAAAAATACGGTTCGATTTTACGGTACGAATATTTCTTCAAGTTGGTACGGTCAAATTTCGATTTTTTTTTCCGTATTTATTCGAACCATTTTCGTCCTAGCATATGGGGCCCCCATACTGCCGCCGCCCATTGGGCGGTGGATGGGGGGGATAAGGGAATGAATGAGGAGATTTACTCCTTTAAATTAACACCACCGTGTGACCTCATTACCAGTAGAATTTTGCCCAAACGCCTGAACGGGTGGGTTTTGAACGGGAATGGGGATTATCCCTCAGCCTCCTGACCTCCCGGTCAGGGCAAGGAGATAATCAGGTGGGGGTGGACGTCCCCCCATTACTCAATACCCACTTGCTTTAACACACTTTTGTGTGTGTTGGGGCGTGTCTGTTTGTTTGGTTTGTGTGTGTGTGCGTGTCTTTTTTGTGTGTGTGTTGTTGTGTGTGTGTTTTGGGGGCGTGCGTGCGTGTGTGTTGTGTGCGTGCGGGCTGTTTGTTTTGTGTGTATGTGCGTGTCTGTTTGTGTGTGTGTGTGTGGGTGTTTTTTTGTGTGTGCGTGTCTGTTTGTTTTTTTTATGTGTGTGCGTGCGTGCGTGCTGTTTGTGTGTGCCTGCGTGGTGTCTGTTTTTTGTTTTGTGTGTGCGTGTTTTTTTTGTGTGTTGCGTCGTGTCTTTTTGTTTTTTGTGTGTGGTGTCTGTTTGTTTGTGTGTGTGTGGTGTCTATTTGTTTTGTTGTTTTTTTGTGTGTGTCGTGTCTCTTTGTTTGTGTTGTGGTGCGTGGTTTGTTTGTGTGTTTGGTGTGCGTGTCCCTTGTTTGGTTTGGTGGTCTGTTTGTTTGTTTGTTTGTGTTTGTGTTGGGGCTTTTGTTTGTGTTTTTGGGGGCTTTCGTGTCTGTTTTTTTGTTTGTGTGTGTGCGTGCGGCGTGGTGCATGTCTTTTTGGGGTGTGTTCGTGTCTGTTTGTTTTTTTGGTGTGTGTGGTGCGTGCTGTTTATTTGGTTTTGTGGTGTCTGTTTGTTTTTTTTTGTGTTGGGGGTGCGTGTCTGTTTGTGTGTGTGTGTGTGTGTGTGTTCTGTTTTTTTGTTTGTTGTGTGTGTGTGTTGGGGTCTGTTTATTTCTTTGCGTGTGGTGTGTGTGCGTGTCTGTTTGTTTGTGTGTGTCTGTCCTATTTTTTTGTTTTTTTTTTGTGTGTGGGTTGTTTTTTTTGATTGGTGTCGTGCGTGTGTTTGTTTGTGTGGCGTGGTTTGTGTGTGTGTGTCCGTTTGTTTTGTTTGTAGTGTCTGTTTGTTTTTTTGTTTGTTTGTTTGTGGGCGGTGGTTTTTTTGTTTGTGTGCGTGCGGTCTTTTGGTGTTGTGCGTGCGTGCATGTCTTTTGGTGTGGTGTGTGTGCGTGTCTGTTTATTTTTGGGGGTGTGGCGTGTCTGTTTTTTTGTTTTTGTTGTGTGCGTGTCTGTTTGTTTGTGTGTGTGTGTGTGTGGTGGTGTGTGTGTGTGCGTGTCTGTTTGTTTGTTGTGTGTGTGTGTGCGTGTCTGTTTTTTTTGTGTGTGTGTGTGTGCGTGTCATTTTGTTTGGTGTTGTGGTCGTGTCTGTTTTGTGGTGGCAGTCTGTTTGTTTTTTGTGTGTGTGGTGTGTGCGTGTCTGTTTTTTGCTTGTTGTGTGTGTGTCTGTTTTTTTTGTTTGTGTGTGTGTGTGTGGGTTTTGGTGTTGTTTTATTGTGGTGTGTGTGTGCGTGTCGTTTGTGTGTGTGTGTATGTGTGTGTCTGTTTGTTTGTTTTGGTGTGGCGTGTCTGTTTGTTTGTTGTGTGTGGTTGTGTGCGTGTCTTTTTTTTTGTTTGTGTGGGGGCGTGTTGTTTTTTTTGTGCGTGGTTTGTGTGTGGGGTTTGTGTGTGTGTGTTTTGTGTGTGTGTGTGTGTGTGTGGTGTCTGTTTGTTTGTGGTGTTTTTTTTGTTTGTGTGTTGTGTCTGTTTGTGTGTTGCGTGTCTGTTGTGTGTTGCGTGTCTGTTTGTTTTTGTGTGTGCTTTTTGTTTGTTTGTTTGTGTGTGCGGCGGTCTGTTTTTTTGTTTTTTTTGTGTGTGCGTGTCGTTTGTTTTCGTTGGGTGTGCGGTCTGTTTGTTTTTTTTTGTGAGTAGTGCGTGTCCTTTGTTGGTTTGTGTGGTGTCGTGCGTGTTTTTGTTTTTGCGTGTGTGCATGTCTGTTTTTTTGGTGTGTGGTCGTTTTTTTGTTTTTTGTGTGTTTCGTGGTGTCTGTTTGTGTGTGCGTGCGTGTCTGTTTTTTGTGTTTTGTGCGTGTCTGTTTCGTGGGGTGCATTTTTTTTGCTTGTGTTTGTGTGCGTGTCTGTTTGTTTGTGTGTGTGAGTGCATGTCTGTTTTTGTTGTGTGTGGTGTGGTGGGGCGTTTGTTTGTGTGTTGTGCGTTTCTGTTGTTTTTTTGGTGTGAGTGAGTCTGTTTGTTTTTGTTTCGTGCGTGTCGTTTATTTGTGTTTGTGTCGTGCGTGTTTGTTTTGTGTTGTGCGTGCGTGTTGTTTGTTTGTTTGAGTCCGTGCGTGTCTGGATTTTTTTGTGTGTGCGTGCGTGTCTGTTTGTTTTTGTGTGCGTGCGTGTCTGTTTTTTGTATTTTGTGTGTGTGCGCGTGTCTGTTTTTTTGTGTTTGTGTGCGTTTTTTTTGTTTTGTGTGGTGCGTGCGTGTGTTTGTTTTTTGAGTCCTGCGTTCTGGGTTTTTTTTTGTGTGTGTTTCGGGTGCGTGTCTGTTGTTTGTGTGTGCGTGCGTGTCTGTTTGTTTGTATGTTTGTGTTGTGTGTGGGTTGCGTTTCTGTTGTTTCGTGTCGCGGCGTGTCTTTGTTTTTTGCAGACTGCCCCGAAGGGCTATTGCTCGCCTGTGACGAGGCCGGTTGAAAAACATTCTTGGTTCGCTACTCCTAAACGATTTTAAGGTTAGGATTGAAGGAAGATATTTTGATGCCATCTGGTTTTACGTTAATACATAAAAATAAATAAACCCTAAATTAGGTATTAAAAAAATTATATTTATATATATATAAAAATATTTATATATTTATATATAATTATAATATAATATATATTTTATATAGTTAATGATTTGTAATCTTTGGGGATAGATGTAATTATGAAAAGATGTAGTGTATAGAGATAATGGGTAGAAATTATTATGTGTTGTATGTCTACCTGCAAAAGTATGTGTAATTAAACACAATTGAACATTTTTTGGGAATTTTGTCAATTTTTGATTTTTTTTTCTGCAAGTCAAAATTTTTTTTTGGGAAAAGAAAAATAGTTCGAAATTACGGTACGAAAAAAATGTACCAGACGGTACGAAACTTATCCTACGTTTCGGAATTCGGTTGTATTTTTTCGAGGTACGAATTACGAAAAATATTACCGTACCGACGTATACAGCCCTGCCCCCACACATTCTTTTCGGGGAAACATTACCATTCCCCTCCCGTCCCCCCGGGTTCCTCCACACCATGGTTCATCCCTGCAAAAGGCTTACTCCTCCCCTCACCTTGAGTGGAAGATCCCTTGCAGTGGGTGCCTTCCCCCTGCAATATCCGGGGGAAGAGGTTGTGATGTGCTGCTAAGAGGTCCTTCGGGGAAACATCACCCCCCTCCCCCCTGCCCTTTCCACGCCCCAAACGTCTGATTTCTAATGTCTGCCACCCGCCTGGGTGGTCGCTCGCGACGCCTTCCGTGCCACCTCCCTGGGTCAATACCCCCGACCCCCCCCGCACCCCTGGATAAGACAAAAAGTCCCCGTCTTGTATTCGCCCTCCCCGCCCGAGGGTCGGCACACAAAACCCCACACACACCGCACCGCCTGAACCCACGCCCCACCCGTATGCCCCTGGTGCAGGAACTCCCCAGGGCGATTGGCATTTCCCCTCAGTGTCCTCGATTCCACTCCACCGACAAAATTCTAGTGGTCAACTCCGCTCTGAACGTCACCACCTTTGACCCCCCAACCCTGTGGGGCTGCTGCCGTCCACCACACTCGCCCCCCTTTATCCCCCCCACCTGTGCCTTTCCCGAGGGAAAACTAAACAATATCCTGCCTGATGGGTGGGTTTTTAAATTTAGGCTGTACACCCGGGCAATATCGTGTTTTGACATCCAGCCCTCAACAACAACAACAACATCACTACCAGGGCTCCCAGGGTTCCTCATCACAACACCACACACAGCCTGCCAGGACATCACCACCAGGGCTCCCAGGGTTCCTCCTCACAACACCAAAACACAATTTGCCATGACATCACCACCAGGGCTCCCCGGGGGGTAAGTCAAGTCTGGCTGGTTCGTCATCTGCCCTCTATCTGTGTGTTTTCTGTCGGCCACTGGTCATCGTGTCAGCCATTGTCAGCCTCAACACTCCAGCCACAAAAACATTCTCTTTTCCCTCCTTCAAAAGGTATAACATTTTACTTCCTTGCAGTGAAAGTCTCCAGCCAGCAGTACCTTTTTACCACTCTTGATTATATACTTCAATAGGTATTATTCTAGTGTTTGCCCATACTCCCCCTCTCCCACAAAACAAGCTTGGGGACATGGGGGAATGCGGGATATTGGGCTGGGCTACAAAACATGCGTCGCAACCACATAGTTTGTGAGTTAGGGTGTTGGAAACATTTCCTAGATCTAGTGAAAATGTTTTGGATTTTTTCTGAGTTCAGAGACGTGTGAGCCTGACGATCCTCACAGAATGATGAACGAAGTGTCGAGCACCCCCCCAACCCCCGCTAGGAGGTTAGGCTTAGATTTGATTAGGTTAGGGTAGATTGATTAGGTTAGGTTAGTTTAGGTTAGGTTAATTTTGGTTAGGCAAATTCTCTAGATACAAGAAATTACCAAGATATAATTAAAATGACTAGATCTGGGGAAATTTTTTTCCCCCCTCCCAAACTATTAAATTACGTGTTTCCGACGCATAATTTGTTTTCTCACCCGAAAACCCCGTATTCCCACAGGTCCCCAAGCTTGTTTGGGGGAAGGGGGGAGAGTATGGCAAACACTAGAAATTCACACAAATTTTTCCTGGCCTACAATAGGTGCTTTATGTAATGGAGATAGTTTTATTTTCCGGAAACCCATATTAGAAAAAATAATAATTCATCACCGAATTTTATGGTCGCCCGTTTGCATTAAAAAACACTGAATCTCCATCAGAAAAAAGCACTTAAAACTTGGCCGGGAAAAATTTGTCGGGTTTCTCAGATAACAGGGAAGGAATGGCTCTCTGTGTGCTGACTATCACCACTGTTGCAGGTGCTGAGGTCACAGTCCAAGAACCGGCTCGCTGCGGCATCCCGAGGGTTCCCGCATGACCGGCCGTTTGCGTGTGTTGCGGAGTGTTGCTGCGGTGGAGGCTGTGGGGCGGACAGCAGTAGAGTGGCCGGGAGCAACAGGATCAGTCTGCCTCAGGGTGGGGGAGGCACTGGATTGATGGAAAGAATCACATGGAGGCAGGAGCTCAGGCCACAAGGCACACAGTGGGCTGAAATGCCAGCCAGTGTGACAAAACATCAATGCAAGAGTAAGCTTGAGAAACATTCCTTGACGCACAGTGGTTTTTAAGAACAATGAATGTTTTAAGTGTGGGAAAAGATTTACTACAATGGGTCACCTCACCAGACACACCCCGACACACAAGTGGTGTTTAAGAATTATGAAAAGTTTAGAGTGGGAAAAGATTTACTACAAAGAGTGACCTCACCAAACACACCCTGACACACAAATTGGTGTTAAGAACCATGAATGCCTAGAGTGTGGGAAAAGATTTACTCAAAAAAGTGACCTCACAGACACACCCTGACACACCCGTGGTGTCAAGAATTACGAATGTTTAAGTGTGGGAAAAGATTTGGTAGAAAGAGTAACCTCACCCAACACACCCTGAACACAGTGATGTTAAGAATCATGAATGCCTAGAGTGTGGGAAAGGTTTTATACCCGTTCTGAACTCACCCAACAAAATCCTGACACACAGTGGTGTTAAGAATCATGATGCCTAGAGGTGGAAAAAGATTTACTACAATGGGTTCCCTCACCACACACACACCTGATACACAGTGGTGTTAAGAATTTTGAATGTTTTGAGGTGGGAAAAGATTTGCTAGAAAGAGTAACCTCACCACACACACCCTGACACACAGGGTGTTTAAAAATCAAGAATGCTTAGAGTGTGGGAAAAGGTTTTATACCCGTTCTGAACTCACCAAAATACCTTTAGACACACTGGCTTGCGGGAGTTCAAGTGTGATATTTGTAGGGAAAGTGTTTCAAGACAAAACCGATATTGCCCAAACACATGAAAATCCACTTTTGAAAGGGGGTGTGTTGTGTGGACAAGTGTGGTTTGTTACCCCTGCCTGTGGGAGTGTGTCTGTGTGGCAATGGGTGGTGGTGGGCAGGGGTGTTTACAAACGTGTGGTGGCAGGCCGTGCCCTTATGTTCTGTGAGGGAGTAAGGCCCAGCAGTTGTTGGGTGGCAGTGCAGGTGTGACTTTCAATAAATGTATCCGGGGTTTTAAGGTTTCTCGCTGATTGCCTTATAAAACAGTCTTGCCATGCATAAAATTACAGTCCTATTTTATGCAGGTCACAAATATGTATATCCATAAACCTTATTCTGTCTCTTGATCATTGGGCAGCCGCAGGAAAAGTGATGACAACTGCATTAAAAGACAAGTCCAAATTGTCTACAAAAATACAAACGATGCGACGAAGCTAGAAAAAAACGAGGCTAAAAAATATTACACCTGTGTCTATTTCATGCAAGGTTTTTCCATAGAATGATCAAAGTATCCTGGAAAGAGAAACATGGTATACTAGTGTGAAAATTACACTGCACACACACCACTTAAAGAACAAAAGTACACTAAAGCTTATACCCCAATATTTCTCAAAAGTGCTGTATTTTTATCAGATTAAATGGTCTATACAGCTTTTAGCCCAATATTACTCAACAGTGCCTGTATTGTATCAGATTAAATGGTCTATACAGCTTATATCCCAATATTACTCAACAGTGCCTATATTGTATCAACTTTAATGGGCTATAAAAGCGTATAGCCCAATATTAAATCAACAGTGCCTATATTGTATCAACTTTTAATGGTCTATACAGCTTATAGCCCAATATTACTCAACAATGCCTATATTGTATCAGCTAAAATGTCTATACAGCTTATAGCCCAATATTACTCAAAAAATGCCTATATCGTATCAGCTTAAATGGTCTATACAGCTTATAGCCCAATATTACTCGGGCAGTACCTATATTGTGTCGGTTAAATGGTCTATACGTAATGTCAATGGTTCTACTATTACTATCACCACTGACTGGCTACACTCTAAGCTTTGAGACATGTTAGGGGGATGAAATATACAGAAAACCACTGCATAGTTATAATTACTCACAGGTTGTACGTATCTCTGAATGTATGTAACTTGAATGTTGTTAGTGAGGTAAACATGCCTGTACACGCCTGCTTAGATCAGCTTAGGAATAGAGGAAATTATAAGTAGATGGTTTAAGTCCTTACTATACCAGATGGAGGAGAAATTAGGAAGAATGAAAGGCTACCAGGATGAAATGTTTAGGATAACATCGCTATTTTTTGTGTATAACTATGATATTGGAAGGCCCGTGATAAGTGAAACTGAGAAAGTGACAGCTATGGCACTAAACATAGGTAAGCATTAGGGCTTAGAGAGATAAATAAGAGCAAATGTAATCATTACATGCAATAAGATGGAACAAAAACACACCAGAAAGAATCAGAGACACAGAAGTCAGCGGCAAGTTGAAGAGTTTGGAAATATTGATTGAAGGAAAATAAAATTGGCAGATTGGAGAACAAGAAGTATAAGTGACATTACACTTATATAAAGATCAACCAATACACGATCGGTGGTTCTAGGTAAGTATACTAAACGTTTAGTTCTCATCACAAGGAGTATTTCTAACCCCATATTACCTGGGCGGCCATTAATGCCAACATCAATTATTAATTTCCAAGATCTCTTTACTGTTGAGGTGATCTGCCTTTGTGCGTGTGTGCGTGTGTCTGTTAAGCTCCGTTCACACTAACGGGCAATGCCCGCAGGCACAAGCGAGCAGTTTGCCTGTTGACGGGCTCACCGCTTGTCCCCGCGGGCAAATGAGTAAAATGCCCGTGATGGTAGGTGAGCGATTTCACAGGCACTGCCTGCTGCGCCCCGCAGTGCGTCGCTGCCAGACATACGAGGTTAAGGTGGAGCTTTGGAGCCATGATTGCAAGTTTGTCAGGAATTTACACTACGTCTACAGCAGAAGAACATCATGTCTGCCCGGCAAGAATCAGTGGTCAAGATATGCGATCCTTCACCTAAATGAACTTTATCGGCAACACCCGTGCCTATGGAAAGTGAAAATGGACATATACAGAGACAGAGACAAAAAAGCTGCTGCATTCCAGAGTATCGCAAAGGAAATGCCAGATGTAGGTGTGTCCGTGACAGTGGATGAGATTAGAAAGAAAATACACACTCCGCAACCAACACAGACGGGAACTGAGAAAAAAATCGTAACATGACTTACCCAACTGTTTTCGTTTACTTAGTCAGTCTTTACCACTCTTTTTCTCCACTTTGTCCTTTTCTTTTTCAGGCACATAGCAATGATTATGGTACACAGTTTTAGCTTCTTACGGTCCTTCCTGCTTCGACATTGTTGTCGTACCGCACACTGCCTGGCTGCCAGCTGCTCGCCTCTGACTGGCCCAGGCAGGTTATGGTGTGTGGACGACAGTTTCAGTGTGCCCGCGGGCTTTCCCGTGACGGGCACTGCCCGGGGGCTTTGCCTGCTAGTGTGGAGGGAGCTTTAGGGGTCAGTGCATGCCCAGGAAAAGGTGGTGGGCGTGGCCGGTGTGACGCCTGTGCCAAACGATGGAGGGTGTGATCAGCCAATCAGAGCACAGCACGTTTCGTGATGTGGCAGACAGCTGGGGCCTTAACCCACCAAAAACACTTAACGACCTTTTTTTGGTCGTTAGTCCAACGACGGAACCCACAGCGCGGAAAATTCGTCGATTTCGTCTTTAGCGTGCACACGGGCCCCAACGACTGCTCAAGATGGGTTTATTAGAGAGGTCGAAAGTCTCCAGGCAGCTCATTATTGCTTGGTATGCAATGAAATATCTTTTTTATAGGTGAATGTAGACATATGTTTGCATTTGGATGGATATTATTCATATATTGGAGTAAAGAGATGAAATACAAACAAGGGAATATCTACGTCTGGCAGCGCGGGGCCTTGGGCACCCAGCAGCAGCTGCATGAAGCCCGTGAGGTTTGGTATCAACACCAATTCACCAAGGAGATAGATGCCCTTTGGTAATATTTAGTAGGGGAGCGAGAACCCTTGAGGAATCCTATGACCCTGGTGATATCCTATGGTGGTATCACAGGCGTGGGAGCTGACTGTCTTCTTCAGGAAGGCACAGGTGAGGCGGATAACTGCGGGTTTTCCCACTGATCTATATAACATGGATCGCGGAAGTCTGCTCAGCACTGGTTCCAACTGTCCGCCATCTTGCCGTAACCAAAACAAACCCTTGTTTCGCGGCTCGCGTTGCTGTCTGGCTGTGTTATCGCCTCGTCATGCCAAGCTGTGCTTGCTGTCTGGCTTGTTATCGCCTCGTCATGCCAAGCTGTGCTGCTATGTCCTGTACAAACAGACCAGGACATTGGAAGTGGCAAATTTTCCACCAGTGAGTCAACCACACCCACACACACACGCACCCACCACACACACACACACACCCACCACACCACCCCACCCACACCCACCCACACCCACACACACCCCACACCCACACACACAGACCCCCAAACACACACAAAACCCCAACACACCCACACCCACACCCATCCCCACCCAGCCCATCCATCTTAATCCATCTACCCACTCCAGTCATCCAACTACTAGTTAAAAAAAAATAAAGGTAGATATGGTTATACTTTTTTTTATATAAGTAGATATAGATGTAAGTATATTTTTTTATACTTGTTAACAATTAGGGGGGAAGGGAAGCAGACCTGAGTGCGGTTATGATACAAATGATCATAGCGCTTCCTAATAAGCGGTGCTTGTTCTAATGGAGATAGCTTTATTTTGCGAAGAAAAAAGAAAGAAAAAAAAGTATAACCCTGTGGTTAAAGTTAGGTTAGGTTTCATTACAACCTATAAGGTTAGGTTAGGTTTCATTAAAACCAATAAGGTTAGGTTAGGTTTCGTTAAACCTATAAGGTTAGGTTAGGTTTAATTAAAACCTTAAGGTTAGGTTAGGTTTCATTAAAACCTATAAAAGGTTAGGGTTTGGTTTCATTAAAACCTTTAAGGTTAGCTAGGTTAGGTTTCATTAAAGCCTATAAAGGCTAGGTTAGGTTTCCCTTAATATTATTTAATTTTTTTTAGGGGGGGGGGGGGTTGCGCAAAATAAAACAATCTCCATGCAACAAGCAAACCCATTGTAGGCCAAGAAAAAAATAGTTGATGTCTCTTAAAACGACCGCAAAACTCTCGTCCATTATTACCAAAAGTTGTTTTTGTAGTCTATATGAAAAACCCTAGTCGTTTCGTACACTCAGCTCAGAGTTGAACTTGACTACTAGTTACGAAATGACACCAGGTTGTACGAAAATACTCAAATCAGTGTACGAAACTAACCCACTTTTAATTTAATATACCTAATTAAGAAAGGTTTTTTGATTAGGCCAAAGGTTTTTGATTAATTTAAACTTCCTGAATCCCCGAAAGTAGCTTCTATGGACCCACTGTGGCTCGCGCAGTACCCCTGGCCGCGGTGGTATTGGGGCGTGGCGCCGTTATAGTGGACGAGAACTGCGCGTTTGCTCATAGGTCAGACACACACACCCCACCGGGGGCTAACACTGCACTCTTAGCCTCTCGCTTTACCACATACAGCACACCTGTCCACTACACACCTGTACGGCCTCGCAACACACCTGTCACTACACACCTGGGACGGTCTCGCAACACACCTGTCACTACACACCTGTACGGCCTCGCAAGACCCCCTGTCACTACAAAACCTGTACGGCCTCGCAACACAACCTGTCATATAAACCCCGTACGGCCTCGCAAAAAACACCTGTCACTATTACAAACCCGTACGGCCTCGCAACACACCGTCAACTACACACCTGTACGCCTCGCAACACACCTGTTCACTAAAACACCTGTACGGCCCCGCAAGACCCTGTCATACACACCTGTACGGCCTCGCAACAACACTGTTGTCTGTGTATCACCGTAAATAAATGACTAGGAAGGTTCGACGATGCACTAGGTTGGAAGTTTAGTAGTAGTAGTAGTAGGTGTTTAAAAGTAGTTGAAGGTGGTAATAGTAGTAGTAGGTTTGGGAATAGTAGTAGTAGTAGTAGGGTTAATAGTAGTTAGTAGGTGGGAATATAGGCTATCACATGCCAGCAGCCAACACCCAGCCACTGCCTGGCCCGGCCCATGTATTTGTTTTTGGTTATGAAAAATGGCGGCTGGTGACTTCAGTATCTCGGCCACAGCTAGCCCAGATCTGCGATCCATGTTATATAGATCAGTGGTTTTTACTCAAAATATTGATGTGGGGGGCTAGAGCCGCCAGCTCCTCCGCCACTGTAGGTTTGGGTAGGATTTAAACGTCTTATTACTCGTTATATACAACTTAGTGATATGGTGAGATGTTTTATATACTTGTCATTATCTAAAATCAATGTAGCACCGTGTGTCACCTTAAATAAGGGTGATTTAAAGATGTTATGATGAGGTGACTGAAGGCGGGGCAGAGGGACGGAGGGGGCCTTGCCGCGAGGCCTCCCCATATCACAAATATTTACTATTTCAAACCCCCACACACACCTTCTACCACCAAAAAAAACTAGCAACACAGGCTCCTTACCTATCCATCTTTCTATCTGATACATTAAAATCCTTAAAACGCAAGCATTCAGAATAAAACGGGGAATTAGTCGAGATGGGCGGGGAAGAAGGCGGAGAGTGGCAGTCTGGCATGCCATTCTTGTCCGAAAATATGTCTCGCTGCATTGGTCGAGAAGTTTTAAAAACTGTTTGTCATTGGCTGGTGACTGATGACGCGCTTGATGACGTCATTACTCGCCTTAGCCAGTCAGCGCCTTCCGACGCGTTTAACGACCGAAAAGGGAGGCTTTGTAGCTTCGTCGTTAGGAAAGAAGTTCGGAGAGATGGTCGTTGCTGGCGCAACTACCTTTGTTGCTGGGTTCTGCCCTGGGGCCTTGGAGGAGCCTCAATGGCCGCCGTCAGGGGAGGGTGTGTCATCCGCGATCTCGGCTTTCTCAAGTCGTATCACTACAATGCAGGTAAGTTTCCAATGACCCTTTGTTTGCAGTGTTCCCTGGGCGCGGGATTATGGGGTTGCAGTGGCAGGTTGGCTGAGGTTTAGGGTTCTACTGCAGTTTAAAGTAATCGTCCAGACCCATTTTTTCTTTGCATTGGTATGTTGAATGTTCATTCAAAATACCTAATCCACATAAAATGATTAATTTCCACGCCTTATTTTCCGTTAAAAACACGACTTTTGTTAAATTCGCGGGAAAAATATCAGCCCATTCCAGCCCCGGCGCAAAGCATGCTGATGACGTGCCGGGAGGCCGACATACTGCATCACACAGCCTGCCTCTCCCCGGCGCACACACCTTCTCCACACATTTCTCGCGGCCGTATAGGTCGGAAACGGGTGCTAAGCTCTCTGGAAAGGCACAGCTTTCTTGCTGCACCCATAAAGGATGCATGTATATGCCATATCGCAATAAAAATCAATCAGTAACACCCAAAATTCTTCAGGTACTATATTCATGTCTGTGTTTACGTGCTTCTGTATTACCACGGGGGGCTGCCATTGGTGGCGTCACCGAGCCGTGGTGCGTCGTCGTCGTGCGTTCAACAAGATTGAGAGTAAAATAATTCTTGGAGAATTCTTGGAGAGCACAGTATGAGAGAGAATGAGAGGCAGGGGCCTCAGTGAAGGGGGAGCCCGTATGCATGTGACGCTAAGAGCAGTGGCGTAGTAGGTATTTATGATTGGGTGGGCACCTGGGAGGGCACAGCTGACTATGGGTGGGCACTAGATGAGCGTGAACAAGCCCATACAGCTGAGGAGTTTGGTGGGGACTGGGGACTTACTTTCATTTACAGTGCAAAGACCCCCCACCCCCCCCTGCATATTTGCATTCTGACCAATACCAAGAGTTTATCTGATGTCGTATGGACTATGGAAGGTTATTAGATTTATTCTAGGAGTGTGTGTTGAGTACTGTAGGTATCATCCAGTTGCTGATGGAGAACGAAGTAAAGCAGTCATGACAAAAATGAAATACATATATTACCACTTATACAAAATAGAAATAACATAATTGATATGAAAATAAAAAAAAATGCAGAAGTTTAAAGCAGCAGGCAATAAAATAAAAATTTCCATGAGAAGTGAAAAACCTCACTAGAAAAAT
>JACEEZ010015640.1:0-10733 GCA_016584305.1 Chionoecetes opilio
CCATCTATTTCATACTACTACAAAAAAAAAAATTTTTCATATATCATACACTTTCTTGTCTCGTTTTCCTCTGAGCGGTCCGAGAAGAAGTATGGGGGTAGGTTTACTATAAACACACAAAAATATATAGTGTCTCCCTCTACCAAAAATCTAAGCGGCTGACGGGGAGAAAGTATTTGCGGGAGCAGCGTGGGGGGCGGGGTTTTAGGGTCTGGGTAAATGGGGCTTATGAAAGTGTATTCCCGTAAGGTATTTTATGCTAAAATTGATTTTTTAAAATTTTATTGGGGGCCTTTGGGGGGCAAAAAAAAAAATTTAAAAAAAATAAAAAGGGGATCAAAAATTTTTTTTTGGGCCCCCAAACCCCCCCCCGGGGTGTGCCCTAAAATCTGCCACCCCCTGGGGGGGATCCACCCTTACCCGCCAAAAAAAAAAATTTTTTTTTTAGGATTTTTTTGGGGTTTTTTTAGAGTTTTTTAAACAAGCGAGTTTATTTTTTTACTTGAAAGGAACCCCGGAAAATGGGGCCAAACTGACCTTTTCCGGGGGGTTCACAGGGGGAAAAAAAAAAAAAAAAAAAAAAAAATTTTTTAAGGGGAATTTTTCGTTTTTGCAAAAAACCCTAACCAAAATTTAAATTTATATTTTTTATTTTATGAACAACAAATGATGAAGTTATATAATTTTTTCAATTAAAAATTGTCCAAAAAAGGTTTTTTGGGCCCCTTTAAGAAAAAAAATGGGGACTTCATTTTATAGGACTTTTTAGTTTTTACGTCATAGTACAGTAAAAGTATTCCTAATATTTATTACAATTTTAATTGGAAAAAAAAAAAAAATGAAAACACCAATGTATAAAAAATTAAAAAAAAAAAAAAAAATATAAACAAAAAAAGCTTTTGCAATAAAAAATGAGAAGTTCATGACTAGAAAAACGTTCTTTTTGCTGCCCTTTAATCAGGGAAGCCTTGCATCTACATACTAGAAAATAAAAAAGCGCTGAAAACAAAAGTAATTTAAAAAAAAAATACCAAAAAAAATTAAAATTTTTTCTCATCAATCACCTTTCCATTTACGATAACGCATAAAAAACAAGATCTCTTTCTTACTCTATAATATTTAAATTCCCAAAAAAAAAAAAAAATTACTTACAGAGCACTTAACCCCCAAAAAATCGTTCCATACATCCCCCCACAATAATGCAGCAATGAAACCGGAATGAAAAATTTTTCTCATTATATCCTTTTATTCGAAAACCCGAACTAACAAAAATATAACAAATTATAAAATACATTTTTTTTTTCATCAAAAAAACCTTTAAAAATAAAAAATTTTTTTTTTAAAAGACAAAAAAAAAAATTTTTTTCTTTTTTTTCCCTTTAAAAAAACTCCCCTTTTAATCTTCAAATTTTCCTTACCATAAAAAAAAAAAATTCCCCATTAAACAGTTTTCTCATTTTCAGAATTCACATGTCAGGGTAATCATGACAAAGTAGCACATTAAAAAAACCAGAGCTTCATTTGCATACATCATACACAAAAGAGGCAAAATACGCCAAGGGGCGATTTAAAAAACATTTTTCATTTTATCTTCAAAAGAACAAAAAAAACCCGCCCCTACCCACAAGGCCCCTGACCAAAAACATTTACAAAAAAAGGGGGCCACTGGAGGCCCTTCCCAAACAAACTACACCTATTTTTGCACCGGGGTATAAAAAACATTTTTGGGGCAGCTCAAAATTTTACGGCCCCCTAGGAGCTGGCAAATTTGAGGCTTTTAAAAAAAAGGGAAAAAGGGCTCCAATCCACACTAAAACCCTTTTCTTCGAGGGGGGGTAAAATTGGACAGCCGGAAATTAGGATTATCATTAGGAAAGTAATTTGCCCAGTGATGTGGGGGTAGTAAAGTAGCAGGGTCGGAGGGGAAATCTTCCTTCCAAAAAAATTTTTTGGGGGAAAAAAAAAAGTTTTCCCATCTCAGTGGGTAAAATTTTTGGGGACCCTTTTTGAACAATACAAAAAAAAAAAAAAACAAAAAATCTTCCAAACCCTTTTAACCAGAGGTAGATCTCATTGACCCCTTTCCCTTTTGGGGCGTCAAAAACCCCACCGAGCTCCCGAAAGAGCGATGGGCACAAACATTTTTTCATCTAATTTCAGGTCCAGCTTCCACCCCCCTTTTGGTGACAAACCAACAAAAAAAAAATTTTTTTCCACCCCTCCCCACCAGAAAAAAAAGGTTGGGGAAACCCCAATAAGTCCTTACCTTGGGAAAAAGCCCAATCATTTTTGCACTCTCCCAGGGGCCCCGTAAAAAAATTACGTTACTTTGTTCCTTTTCCTCCCCTTTTTTTTTTTTTTTCCAAGTCGTTTTTTTAAGAAATCAATCACGGAAAAGCGGAGGGGGGGAAAACCCCTCAGTTTTTTAGGTGACCACACCCAAAAATTTTTTTTAAAAAATTTATGTTATCGTCAAAACCAAAAAAAAAACCGAAAAAAAAAGGTATCAAAAACCCCCCTCATGGTCCAAAAGAAAAAATCTTTTTAAAAAAATTTTGGCCCCTTTTATCCCTTTTTTCAAAAAAAAAAACGAGGGGCCCAACTTGACCCCCTTGTTTTCTTGGCTTTTCCAAAAAAAAAAAATTCCCCCTTTCGAAAAAATTGCTGTCACTTTTTTTTTTGTTTTTTGATGAAGACGAAAAGCTCCTTTTAGAGGACTTTTCGGGTTTCCTCTTAATTTTTAATCCAAAAAAATCGTAAAGGTTTTGTATTTTGTTTTGGGGCAAGTTTTTTAGGGAGGTAAGTAAAAAACCCCCAAAATATTTTCGATTAAAAATCCCAAATAAAACACCTTTTTTTTTTTACTTGAGAAGCTCGGAAACGGGGACGGGGTCCATGCCTTGTTTTTCTTTCTGCTTTTAAAAGTACACCCATGGCGGGCAAAAAAAGGGGGGGAACTTTTTTTTGGGATGATAGAAAATCTTTGAAAGGTAATCTTCCCCCCTTTTCACTAAAAAACCTTTTTTTTAATGTGAGAAGCCATCAACAAAAAAAAAAGGGGGGGGGAAAAGGGCATTTTCAAACCCCAGCCCAAAAATTTTGGTTCCCCCTTTTTCTTTTTTTAAGAAATTTCAAAAATCCTTTCCCCCCTTTAAAAAAATTTTTTCCCTTGTCCCCTGCTTTATTTTTTTCCCCGTAAAATGTTGTGAATGTTTCATTCTAAAAATCAAAAATATCTTAAAGACTTATAACACTGGAGTTTGTTTTGATGTTGTTCACAGCCAAAGGGTCAATTATAAGAATCGGGTTTAAAGTATAAAAATCAATTCGCATCGTAAAAAAAAAAACCCTAAACGATCCAAAAAGCATAAAAAATTATTTCACTATTAGTGAGCTATGTGGGGGGGAGAAAAAATTCAGGGGGGCCAAATAGTCTAAGGGCTCCGCCGGGGGGGGGGGTTTAAAAAAAAGGGAAAAAAAAAAACTCATTTTTTTTCAATAGTTTGACCCCAAAAAAATCAACCCAAAAAAAAAAACAAAAAATTTAAAATTTTAGCAAACAAAATCCTACTTTTGGGCTATTTTTTTGGGGGACAGTCTTAAAACCAGATATAATCCAAAATGCAGGCCCTGTACCTCCTCCCCCCCCACCACACACTGGCCCTTTCCGTCCCCGAGAGTCATGATAAAAGATGAGGAAACCTTCGTGGATGGGAAGGTTACCATAAAAAGGGGTTTTTTTTTGGGGAACGAAGAGCAGCGACGACGGTCGAAGGTCGGCACGAAGACACGGGTACCCCCGTTCTTCGGCCCCGACCTTCCCGGGGCCCCTCTTCTTTTAAAAAAAAAATATCCCTGTTAGGTAACCCCCCAGTCCCAATTTTTTTCCTCTTTTCACCCAGATTTCGTTTTACGGGACTGTTTGCCATGCCCCCTTCTGGGCCTGGGCTTTCGGGGCGCTCCCCCCCGCTCGCTATACTATCCCGTGCCGGGGCCGTTTGCCCCGCCCTTTTCCACCCCCCTCCCCCTCCCTCCCCTCTCTCTTTTTTCCCCTCCACTGTATTTTGCTAAAAAATTTTACATCACCGCAACCCCCACTCCCCACCGCCCACCATCCCACGACGAAAACCACCTCCACAGAAAAAACGCGCATCACAACTTTTATCGAGGATGCTGACATCCCCCATAAACCCCCCATTTTAAAAAAAAATGGGTGATCACACCACCCCAAAAACCAAACAACTCCCTCTCAACCCCAAAATTTCCCCACGCCCCCCCCCATGTTCATCCCCAAAAAATCCCCATCGAAATTTCACCACACCAAAAATCATCTTTTTCTGTTTCAAGAAGTGAAAATCTTTAAAAAAAAACTAAAAATTTTACCTCCTCCCCCCTTAATTCATCCTTAACCCCCTCCCCCCTCCTCTAAATCCCCCTTTTCCTCCTTTCCCAAACCCAAAAAGTACAAGTTTCCCCCCCAAATAAAAAAAATTTTTATAGTGCCCCCCCAAAAAAAAAGATACAAAACTTTTAATAATTTTTGAATACAATAACCTGAAAACCTTTTTTATTCCCTGTAATGCGCAGATGGCAAAAAATTCTAACTTAATTTTCTAGTGTTTTTCCCCCCGTAAATTCAGTTGTTAATAATTTTTTCATATAAAATTTTGGGAAAAATTGGCGTTGTTTGTCTATTCAGTTCCTTTACAAAAAACGGACCCAGAAAATTAGAATTGGATGGGGGGAGAAATTAAGTGGAAGGGGCTTTTTTACTAATTTTTTGATCCTTAAAAAAAAAAAACCAAAATACCAACATTTTTGAAATGAAACCGGTTCCAAAAAGGGCGTCCGGGGGAAAAACCCCCAAACAAAAAAAAAAACTTTCTCAAAAATCAGGGCCCCCAAAAAAAAAAAACACCCCACATGCCCTGCCTTTAAAAACTCTACTTTCGATTGGATTGTATCGGAGGACACAGGGGGCGGCATGAGTTTTAAAATTTCATAGGCGTCATATAAAATCCTGCCTTGCCACCACTGGCGAGGGGCCAAAAACCATCAACCCCTCAAGTGAATCTCCAGAGCCTTTCCATCCATCCCGGGGCCCCACTGCCTAAGGGGCCTTAACATAAAAAAATAAAATATAAAAAAAAAAAAAAAAAAACACAATTTCAATTCCACCTGGCCTTTTTTTCCTCCTCAAAAAAAAGAAAAAAGCAGCTTTAAAAAAGAATTTAATAAAAAGAACAGGATTGGGGAAGAAGGAAGAAAAAAGGAAAAAAAACATAAGGAAGGGGAAAAAAAAACGATTATAAAAAGATGGGAAGGAGAAAAAAAATGAAAATGCGAAAGAGGGAGTCCAAGGGAAATTGACCTGGGGTCGAAATAAAGAAATCAGTGACACTAGAAATAGCTTTAGAACGGGGGGAAAAAACAAAAAATGTTCGTAAAAAAAAGAGGAGAAGGGGAAGGGGTTTTTAGTTTAAAAGCTATAGGGAAAATTGACAGGAAGAAGAGAAGTAGCTTAAAGGTTTATAACAAATAAAGGGGGAAAAAAATTTTAAAAAAAATAGCTATTTTTATAAAGGGGGGAAAAACTAGTTGGGAAATTTTTTGATATAATAGATTAACAAAAAAAACATGGTTAATATGTCAGGAAAAGGGAATTAATCGGGGGGTTGAGATAGGGGGGTAAAAATTTTATTCAACAAGGACGGGTTTAAAATAGGAGAGGGGGAGGAGTTTGCTTTTTATGAAAAAGAGACCCCATTCAGTGTTGTGTTGTGTCTTATCAAAAAAAAAAAATGATAGCCTTGTGTGAATCTGAGTCTATTATGGGGGGGCAAAAAATTTTTCTGTATACGGGGTTTTGTTACTGGCGCCTCCCACCCCCTTAAATTATGGAGGCTGATGGCAAGGTAAAAAGAAGTGTTTGAAATCATTTTCCCATTTACCTTCCTATGGGAATCAGTATAATGATATAATGTACCCTTCGTAAATGTTTGTTTTTTTAATTTACAAAAAAAAAAAAAAACAGTAAAAAAAAACCACTAAAAAAGGAAAATGCCATTGGAGAGGGGAAAAAAAAATTGCATAAAAAATTAATTCACTTAAACTCTTTGCCATTTATTTTTTGCAGGACAACATTTATCTGGAACATAAAAATATAAGGGGGAATTTAATTAGCTTTAAAAATAGATATATTTATTTTTTCTGATAAATGAATTAGCCCCATGCTAAATTGGGGTTTTAAAATAAAAATATAAATCATAAATTTGGGATCGGAAAAATAAAAAAAGGGTGTTCCCCTGAATACTAGGGGGGCAGAATTAAAAAAGTTTTTTCACGTCTGGCAAAAAAGCATGGCAATTGGTACAAAAAGTGGTTTTTAAGTATGCAAAATCGAAATAGATTGGAGACATTAGATAGCACAAGTAACCTGCAAAAAAAAAAAAAAAATTTTTTGGGGGGGGGGGGTTTTTTTGGCCTTTTTTTTTTTTGACGATTTCCCCCCCGCCCCCCCGCAATTTGGGGGTTGGTTTGATTCCTGGCCCTGTCCCCCTCATATGCTTTCTTTGTTCTTTTCACTTGATAATTTTGGAAATCTTTAAATTTACCTTTAGATGGTGTTTCATATTTTACCTGTATGATATTCACCTTTTATAGGGACAATCTTTAAAAAAAATTATCACCTTTTAATTTTTTAAACAACATATCGGGGAAACCGTATATTTAAAAAAACGAAAATAAATTAATGGGGAAACTTTTTTATAAAAAAATACTATGTACATGGTGCATTAGGCCATTAGATTGTTAAAAAATTAAACACAACTGGTTTTGATCTTTTAGCACATTTTTTATTCACCCATGTAGATCAAAAATACACAATATTTTAAACGATTGGAAGTTAAATATGATATATAAGCCCACAATGCCCCCCCCTTTTTTTTTTTTTTTTTCTTAAAAACCTGCTGAATTTTGTCTTGTTTTCGCGAACACAAAAAGCCCCCCAAAAAGTAAACCACATGCACAAAAGCTCTGTGCATTTAGTTGCTTTGTACTTTTGCACCACCAGTGCCCAAATTATTTTTTGCGGCACTTTTTTACAAGTTCGCGGGGCAAAATTTGGGGATGCTTCTCCCAAGCTGCTCCATTTTGGGGGGACCAGGTTTGTCCCTCTCTCCCCCCCCCAGCCCCATTTCTGGAGATGTGTATTTGCGTTTTCGACCGGGACTGACCCCCACATTTGGCCGGCTTGGAATGCTGCCACGTTTGGCATGGTTGTAGAAATGCAGCGCTAGTTTGGGGGAAAAGTTTTTTTATTGACGATTTTTCCCAATGCAAACAGCTGTTTTTTGTTCTTCATTGACTTTTTGCAAAAAAACGACGTGCGTCTGTATAAAGAAAATAAAAACCTCTCCAGTGGGGGACAAAAGTGCATGGGGGGGTTTCTAAAAATTTTTATTAAATGAATGGCCATTGGTCCCAATACTGCGTACCTGTGAAAAGGTAAAAACTGTGGAAACCTGGGGTCACTTGGGGGGCAATATTTTGGGGGTGGCTCAAGCCATTTGAAGTTTTAACACTACTGAAATTATTATTTATTTTTTCTCACTTTTTTTTTTTTTATGAAACCATTACTATGAAACTTTTTCAGGTAAGGAGAATGCAAATTCAAACTAAAGTTTTTTCCCAAATTTTTTTTAAAAAAGAGTAAAGTATTTTGGGGGGGGTCCAAACTATTGGCAATGCTGGGCAGGGCCAAAGGGGGGGTGTCGTTCGGGGTAGGGGGAAAAAAGGTTGTTGTGCCCGTGTCGATGGGCAGTTTTTCATAGTTGTGTGGAGATTGACGGTGGGTGTGTGTGGGCGGTCTTTTTGGCTTATTAGGTTAGAAAACCCTTGTCTTTTTTCTAAAATCAAAAGCATCAATTTAGGGTTTTAAAAACTTTAAAAACTTTTTTTAAAAATTGATCTTGCAAAGCCGTTTTGCTGGGGGTGCTGTTTTTTGCATAAAATAAACAACATAAGTTACATAAAAATTTTTTGTTTTTTTTTTTTTTAGGTTCAATGGCGAGTACACGTTCAAAACTGGAAAATTTGGGGTCATGGTAACACATAACCGAAAATCACGGGGCCAAACCAACTTCCCTTTAACAAGAGATGTTCTACGTCTGTTTTTCCCCGGGCACAAGGAAAAAATAAGAAAACAGTGAAGATTTTTTTTCGATGAAAAATTGCCCGGGCACGGTTATTAGTTTTTCTGGAAAAAAAAGCACGGAATTCCTACCCTAACTGAAAGAGTATTTGGACGAAAGGTAGTGGATCTTTTTTTTTAAAGGGGAAGGGGAAAATTAAGAAAAACTGCATCGCCCTAAGACAACCAACGTAAGGAAAAGGGAAACTTTTTGTGATGAGTTAGAGGGGCCTGTTTGTGTTTCCCCCCCCAACCAAGGCAATGCAGCTCTTGACCCGAAGAAGACCGAGCTTCCTGGCAGCGCAACGAGAAAAAAAAAAAAAGGGGAAAAGAGGTTTTAATGGCAGGAGTAGACAAAAAAAAAAATTTTCTTGTTCCAACAAGCGTCGGAAGGAAAAAAAAGAAAAAAATTTCCCGAAAAAAGAGGGAAAATAGAGGGGGGAAAAGGAAGGCAAAAAGGGGGTACAAAACTACAACCCCCGGAATCACCAGTTTCTTCTTGGGGAAAAATGTATTGTTTTTCCCCCGAAAATTTTTAAAACAGGGGGCACATCAAGCCGTTCATCCAGTCCCCCGCGTATCATAGGGGAACCCCCAAGGGTTTTTAAACGTGGTACTTCCAAACCAAACCTTTGGGATTTCCCCAAAAAAAAATTGAAAAAAACCCATGGATATCACGGCTTGGTTTTCCGGAAAAAACCAGTGGACCCCAAATGGTTTTTGCCCCAAAATGAAAAAGTTTTTTTAAACTTTTGCAGGAGGGGGGGGCCCTTGCAAGGCACCGGGCCTGGGGATGGCAAAGAAAATTTTAAAGAAAAATTTTTAAAAAAAAGTTCCACTGGGCACTGGGGGGATTTTTTTTTTCCCGGGGGAAAAGGGCGGTTTTGACCGGGTTTGCCCCAAATTTTTTTTGTTCCCGGAAACAATTGGAAAAATGCTGGGGGGCCTTCCCACCCAAAACTTTTTTGTCAAAGGGGAAGGGAAGGCCATTTGTTACACAGCCCCCCTTTCAGCCTTTCCCCCCAAATTTTTACAAAAAAAAAAGGGTTTCCCCCCATTTTTAAAAAAAAACATCTGGGTCAAACACGCCCCTGGGTCCGGGGGGATTAGGAGCAGAAAGGGCTCGGGGGCTCTTTCCAATTTTGGCCCCCCCGTCCAACACTTACCCGGCCGGGAGGGAAGAAAAGAGAAAGCGTAAATTGTTTAACAAAAAGCCTTGAATTGGGGAAAAAAAGATTCCCCAATTCTTTTGGGTAGAGGGGTTGGAAGGTTTCCCCCGGGTCCTTTTACCCCCCTTCTAAACCTCCCTCCCAACCCTTTGTCCGGAAAAAAACCGGGAAACCTTTTTTCAAACAAAACGTTCCCAAACCCCTCCCAGGGGAAAAAAAAGGGGGCTCCCGGGGGCCGGGGGGCCCCAAGACCCAAGGGGAGAAAAAATTTCCCAGGAGGGGGGGCCAAAATTTACCAAAAAACCTCTCTTTTTTTTTTTAACCCAGTTTCCTTTTGAGGAAACTTTCTTTTTTCTTTTTCTTTTTTGTCCGGGGAACCTTTAAACCCCCATGGGGTTAATTTGATAAATTTTAAAAAAAAAAAAAAACTGCTCAAAGGGGGGGCCAGGGACCCAAAAAAAGGGGGGGGGTTTTCCTTTATCTTCCCTTTTCCCAAGAAAACTTAAAAGGAAAATTTGTTTAGTTGGGGCAATAAAAGGGGGGGCCCAAAAAAAGGGGTTCCCAAAACCTGCCTTCCCCTTAACCCCCACAAAGGGGGTTTCCCCGATTTTTTGGGGGTTTTAACGGTTCTATAAATGAAAGAAATTTTCCCAAAAAGGGAATTTTTTTTGAAAAAAAAACAAAAAGGTCAAAAATGAAAAAACCCAAATCCCTTTTCCTTTGCATGGGTTTTAAGAAAAGATAAAATTTTCCACAACCCAACATACCCAAAAAAACCCCCCAAGGGGGAAAAAAGGGAAAAAAGGGGCGGCCCGAGGAAAAAATCCCCCCCCCACCCCCACATCCCAATTTTATGAACTGTTCCGCAGTTCATTTTAAAAAAAAAATTAATCATTTTTATTTTACAAAAAGTACATTGGTAAATAAATTTCAATGTAAATTTTTTTTTTAAAAAAAAAAAGGCTTTAGAATATTCGGGTTTTTTTTTTCCCATAGGGGTAAATTCTTTTTCTTGACCTGAGCTACCCCCAAAATTTGTAAAAGAAGGTTTTTTTTCCGTTTTCTTTTTTCCCGGGGGGCAAAGATTTTCCCAAATGGGGGGGGGGGGGGGGGGGAAAAAAAAAAAAAAAAAAAAAAAAAAAAAAAAAAAAAGGTAGTTTTTTGGGGGAAAACCCGGGAAAGACCCTTGTTTCATTGAATTTTTAAACACCGGGTTTTTTTTTTGGCCCGGGGCCCGGGGGGATTTAAAAAAAACCCCCTTTTGGGGGGCCCGAAAAGGGCCCGGGGGGAGGGGGTGGGGGGGGGGGGGGGTTTTTTTTTTTTTTTTTTTGGGGGGGACCCCCGGAATTTGGTTTTTTGGGAAAGATTTTTTA
>JACEEZ010015641.1:0-14879 GCA_016584305.1 Chionoecetes opilio
CCCCAAAATTTTAACTCAAATCTTTAGAGGGGACTTGATGAGACGAAAAAGCTTTTGACTTCACCTTATAATTATTTTATTAGTATTATTTTTAATTATATACACACACTGTTCCTTTAGCTTTACTTCCTTAGGCCCAGGTGTTGGCCTTATATGTTATTACAAAAAAATGTTAATTTCATAAATTACGTTTAAATAAATAAATAACCTCATCAATCGGGAAAAATCCCATTTCTGATGTTATTTTTAAATTAACGCAATTTTGCATGCTGCTATTCCATTACAGAAAGGAATATATATCAATGGAAGGGTAATTAAAATTTCCCCATCTATTATATCTCCATGTAAAAAGTTTTTTCGCAAAAAATTAATGGCGAAAGAGTTTAATTAATGCATATTTCTTAAGTCTCAATGGCATTTCTTTTGTGGGTTTACGATTTTTTTTTATGTATTAGAAAAAACATTTTCCCAAGATAAATATATCTTTTATACTGATAAACATATATTAGGTAGGTAAACTTGTACGGGAAGCGGAGCGGGTGGATCGACATGTTGACGTCACGGGACTTGTATCAGTTCCATTTAAAGTAGTTATTTTCGCGTATATTATTTTATAGATATATAATAAAATATATATATATATATATATATATATATATATTATTATATATATATAATAAAATATATATTAATTACTAAATAATATATATATATATATATATATATATTATATATATATATTATATATATATATATACTTATAATATAAAATATATATATAATCTATATAATATAACGAAAGTGTTCTGTCGTGGGTCGCTGTTGTCTGTTGTGTGTTGTGTGTGGTATAGGTTCCGCCCCCCGTGGGGCAATCACCTCATATGGCACTTTTGGAACTGTTGACCAGGGAAGGGCTAAGCCCACTTTTAGATGATCCAATCACTTTTTTTTTCTTTTTTTTAGCAGCCTATTAGCGATAATTGTAGAAAAAAAAGTGGGAATGCGAGAATTGAGGAACCTTGAGTAGGTGATGGGTAAAGTGAAATGATGGGTGGGGTTGGGTGATGGTGAAATGAATGGGTGGGGGGTTTATGGGTGATGGGTGAGGGAATAGTGGGGACTGATTGGTAATTTGGGAAATATAAGCGAAGTGTGTCGTCTGTCTGTCCCGTCTTGTGTGTGTGTGTCTGGTATAGGTCCGCCCCCTGTGGCGCAATCACCTCATATGAAACATTTTGGAACCGGGTTGACCAGGGGAGGTTTTAAGCCCTTTTTATAGATGATTTCCCATCAACTTTTTTTTTTTTTTTAGGCAGCCTATTAGCGATAATTGTAAAAAAAAGTGGGGTTTCGAGAATTGAGGAAAACTTGATTAGGGTGATGGTAATGGTGAGTGAATGGGTGGGGTGATGGTAATGGTGTGGGTGATGGTGAGTGAATGGGTGGGGGGTGATGGTGAGGGTGGGGAATAGGTTTGGGGGGGGATGGGTAATGGAATATAACGAAAGTGTCTGTCTGTCTGTCTTCTGTGTGTGTGTGTGTGTGTTTTTGTGTGTGGGTCCCGGTATTTCCGCCCCCGTGGCGCAACACCTCATATGCACATTTTTTGGAGAGGGTTGACCAGGGGAAAGGTTTTTAAGCCCCAAATTATGAGTGATCCCTCACTTTTTTTTTTTTTTTTGCAGCCTATTTGCGATAATTGTGGAAAAAAAGTGGGTTGCGAAATTGAGGAACCTTTATGTAGGGGGATGGTAATGGTTTAGGTGGGTGGGGGGATGGGTAAGGGGGGGTGGGGTGATGGGTGAGAAGGGTGGGGGGTGAGGGGTTTGGGGGGGATGGGTGATGGGTGAGGGAATAGGTGGGGGGTGATGGGTAAAGTAAATATAAGCGAAAGTGTGTCTGTCTGTCTGTCTGTCTGTGTTGTGTTTGTGTGGTTGTGTGTGTGTGTGTGTTGTGTGTGTCTTGTATAAGGTTCCGCCCCCCGGGGCGCAATCACCCCCATATGAAAATTTTTGGAACGGGGTTTTGACCAGGGGAAGGTTTTAGCCATTATGAGATGATCGATCACTTTTTTTTTTTTTTTTTAGCAGCCTAATTAGCGATTAATTTGTGAAAAAAAGTGGGTTGCGAGGAATTGAGGAAACTTGATGTAGGGATGGGTAATGGGGTGAGTGAATGGGTGGGGGTGATGGTAAGGGGTGTGGGGTGATGGGAGTGAATGGGTGGGGGTGAATGGTTTTGGGGTGATGGGTGATGGTGAGGAATAGGTGGGGGGGGAGGGAAAATGGTGAGTGAATTGGTGTGTGGTGAGGGGTAATGGGTGAGTGAATGGTGGGGTGAGGGGTATGGGTGAGTGAATGGGTGGGGGTGATGGGAAATGGGTGGTGAATGGGTGGGGTAATACATACATTCTAATCGGGATTTCGGAAAGTTAGAAGGGGCTATGGGGAGAGTCCGGTTTGGTGGGCCGAAGGCCCACCACCAATAGCCCTCCGCAGGAGCTAGCCAAAAAGTCCGCCCGGAGGGCGGCTTTGCGGCTAGAATAATATAATTGCGAAAGTGTGTCTGTCTGTCTGTCTGTCTGTCCCCGATAGTGCCGCCCCCTGTGGCGGAATCCCCTCCATGTGCCATTTTTGGAACCGGTCGACCAGGGGAAGGTTTTAAGCCCACTTATGAGATGATCCGATCACTTTTTTTTTGTAGCAGCCTTTACGGAATTGTGAAAAAAAAGGGGGTTTGCGAGAATGGGAAACCCTTGATGTAGGGGATGGAATGGGATGAATGGGGGGGGTGAGGGTTTCCAAAATGTATTTATTTTCACTATATAATAATATATATTATAAAATTTAATATATATATATATATATTTTATTATATTATAAAATTTTTAGGTACCCCTTTAAAACAAAAAATTTTTTCTAATTTTGGCATGCAATTTCCCTATGTAAAAGGAATCTAGACATTTTATCTAGTTCCTTTTTTTTGCATTTGAGCAATTTACTATGAAAAATGCACTTTTATTTTTGCACCCTTATCGAAAATTTAAATGGTACGCAGGTCCGGTTGGTCCTGTGTATTGTCATGCACCAATATGAGTTCCAAATGACTATTGGTAAGTCTTTCTGATCATTTGGTTCTCGGGCCTACTCACAGTGCACAGCCTCTACGTTGCCAAGAACGTGTCCCTTGTCTTTAGACCGAAGCAGGGCATGGTCTCCCGGTAGTGGGCCCGAGCCCGGTGAACCCGTCCTGGCCCGCTGCCCCACCCCCTGCTGCCCCAGCTCTGTACCTGCTTCACGACCCTTTTGGGTTTTCTAGTGTGGATAGAGAATCCGGGAAACCCCACGGGTTTACCAGGGCTCCCGGATCTGATCCCCCGGGCAGTGAAAGTTGTATCCGGCTCGTGCACCGGCCCGGCTGCCGCTGATCATGAAATCAGATCATAGAAAAAAAAAAAACATTTTAAAAGCCGGACCAGATGAATGTTTCCCCGGGGATTAAAGAATGCAAAGGAGGTTGTTAGTGAGTCGTTTGTGCCCTTTTTTGGAAATCGGGTTTAGATGGCGATGTGCCATTATTTGGAGGAAAGGAATGTTGTTCCCCTATTTTTAAAAGGGAGAAGAGGACTAAAGTCAAATTACGACCGTAAGTCTAACTCGTGGTGGGTAAATTATTGGAATCTATTATTGCAAAAAAATTGAGGCACTTAGAAAAACATATTTTTGACAATGATTCACACATGGATTCCCCAAAGGGTAGGTCATGCTCACCAATTTATTGGGTTTTTTTATAGGAAAGTTTATGAGACGGCAGAAAATGATAAGGATTATGATAAATTATTTGGACTTTAGTAAGGCTTTTGACAAAGTACCACACGAGCGACTTTAAAATAAGGTTGGGGCTCTTTATGAGGGGAAAGGTTTTTCTTTGGATCAGAGCTGCTAAGTAAAGGCAAAAAAGGGTTACAATTAATGGTTCCAAATTGAATGGGGACTGGTGACAAGTGGATTTTCCAAAGGGGTCTTTTTGGGGGCCCATTACTATTTTTGATTTACATAAAACGTTTTGGATAGGGGGATTAGCATGTTCAGCAAGTTTGTGTGTACTAAGTTAGGTGGGATTTTTGGACCGTTGACGTAAAATATTGCAGGGAGACTTGATAAACTTAACGGTGGCGTCAGATGGCAGATAAAATTTAATTTGATAAATGTGGGGTTTGATTTGGTAAAAAAACCCTGGAAATAGATAACCAAACAATGTATCGCTGAAAAGATCAAAGGTGAAAAAGATCTTGGAGTGAGGGTGAGCCAGACCTCCCGCCCCCTAAAAAAAGTTTTGAGCCAAAAATAGGCTATAAGTATTAGGATTCTTACCCGAAATGTTAAAAGTAAAGGCGGAAGTATTCTAAAACTTTATTGGGTTAGTCAGGGGCCCCCCTGACTATGCAGTTCATTTTGGTCTCCAATTACGGATGGTATAGTGTTTTTTAGAAAAAGTGCAGAGAAGGATGACCAAAATGATACAGGGGGCGTAACTTTTTTATGGGGAGATTGAATTTATTAAAAATTACACTCCCTCGAGAGACGAGAGAAAGGGGGCGATCTGATAAAAGTTTTTAAAAAGGGGAAAAAGGGGGATTTAAAAAAGGAGAGGTGGAAAATTCTTACGGCTTTTTAACCGGGTAAAAAAGAAGTAACGGATTAAAGCGGGAAAAAGCGTAGATTTAAAAGGGGAAATGGGGAAAAACGGGTTTAAACAATAGGGGGGAATGAGTGAATGGTCTCAGTAGACAGGTATTAGTCGGAGTCATTAGGGACTTTAAGGGGGGAGCGGATAATTCATGAGGGGATGAAAGGTGGATGTAGGTTGTTAGGCGGAACTACCTGTGGGCCTCCGGCTTTGTGCTTCCTTATTTTCCTTAGTTCTTATTTTTATGTTCATGTCTGCAAGCTGGTGGCTGCATTTTTCAGCTTGGGTGTGATGCGGGGTTTTCACTGGTGTCCCCATACTCCTCGCCAGCCCCAGCTTCAAAAAATTTGGGGTAGGGCCCGAACCTGGGGTCGTCTCACTCGACTCCCCATCAGCGAGAGGAGACCATTCTGAGTGGCGAACCAGCTCCTGTCCCCCGTAGGTCACAGCTTTTTTGGCCCCTTTTGGGCTGCGACCCATACTCGAGCTGCGTGAGGATGGTTGGGGCCGTCCTCTAGTCTGTGGTAAACCTTGAGTGTAGTAGTTTTGAAGTACACCTGGGGGCGTATTTGACAGGTTTCCCAGGGTGTTCAGTTCTTTGCCACATCCTGCTTTCGGGTCCACATGTAACGGCGACGGGGCTGGGTGACCCATCGGGGTGGGACACCTTCCCACATTTGTTTCCCCTGCAGCTGGGACGGAAAACGCCCCGCTTCACAGCCTGGACCAGCTGGTAGACCTGCTGGTCGGGGGACATTTTACCGGGATATATCCGGTATCCCCGTGAGATCTTCACGCCGGCACTCCTCTGAACTCGCTTTACTGCATCTCATTCACGCTGGAAAGCAGACGCTGTGATAAGGGGCGCAGGGGAACTCGTTTTGTGCAAAACCATTACTCCAAAAACTTTCTCCCAGGATCTTCTCCAAATGGGCGTGAGAACCCCTTCCACCCCCTTTTTGCCCTAGTTTTGGGCCCGCAGTACGATCAGTGAGTCGGGGGGAGGGCTATTCACCAGCAATCATGAGAGCCCCGAGCCCCTTGAAAGCAGGCTTCTCAGGGGGGCACGGGGGCCCCTGGGAAAAGTGTCAAAGGTACCTTCCCCAAAGGCTCCCCTGTCAACACATGCTCCCCCTGATCAAAACCCTTGGGGGCGTTTTTCCCCTAGTGTCGGGGACCATCGCCCTGTCTTGTCCTTCCTCCCATCGTAACCCATCCAAAATTTTGGTACCCCGGTTTAAAAGCCCCTAAACAAATTCTTTTTTTTCAATTTTCTATGTAAAAATGGAATTTTTAAAACGATTTTATCTCGTTCCATTTTTTTCATTTGACATTCTTACTATGCAAAAAGAAATTTTAAACTATGTTTTACAATAAATATAAAAGCCCTTTTTGCATAGCAAAAAGTGCTCAAACCAAAAAGTTGAGGAGGACAAACTCCCTTAAAATTCATTTTACATAAAACAAAACCCTGCCCCAAAATTCGAAAAATTATATTTTCCCTTTTTTTTGGACTACCCGTACCCTAATATATTATATATAATATAATAATTTTATATTTTATTTTTAATATTATATATATATAATATATTATATTTATAAATATATTATATTATATATATAAAATTTTAAAAATATATAATAAAAAAATATATATAAAATAAAAATTAAAATTTTATATATATAAATATATATATTTTATATATATATAAATAATATATATTATATATATATATATATAAATATATATATAATATATATAAATATAAATATATATATATATAAAAATATATATATATATATATATTTTATATATATATATATATATATATATATATATATATATATATATATATATATATTGGATTGATTTAGTTTTAAGGCGCCGCAACTGCGGGGTTATTGACGCCTGCCTACGGGAAGGTACATGTAAAGTAAAACTAAAAAAAAAATTTTAAGAAAAGAATAAAAATATTTAAAATAACGAAATACTAAAAAAATAAGAGTACATTAAAAACAATAATAAGTTAATATTAAAAACATCAAACTTTTTGAGAAGGCCAGCCTTCTCAATAAATGTATGGACTTCGTGTCCCGGAGAGAAACACCTCTCTCCCAATGCCAGGGAGGGGAGGGTAAGCACCGTCCGACCCGCGACACCGGGACAAAAATTGCACAGTAGGTCCCCAAGACTGGACACTCGACCAGCAAGTGCCGCACATTTTAAGGGACCAAACAATCATCACAGTAAGGAGGGTGGCCCCCCTCCATGAGGAACCCATGCGATATAGTGTGACCAATACGCAATCGTGCCAAGGCAGTCTCCCATCTCCGGGAGAGACCGCAGTAGCTCCAGTCCTCGATACTTTGGCGGATGGTGCGCAGTTTTTTTTTGCCCTATAGTAACCCAAACGTTCTGCCAACTGTTGTGAACTGATCTATGGATTGCCGAGCGCAGGTCCGTAGCCGGCACTGCAAAATGTGATGGAGTGGTCTTCTAGCTGCAGCTTTTGCCAAGGCTCAGCTTCCTCATTACCGGAAAACACCTACATGTGCCGGTACCCAAAAAAAGCTGACCGTCCGGCCTCGCCTCTTGAGGCAGATAAACCCCATTCCAGGATGGCATTGACCAGCGGATGGGGAGAGTTAAAATTACATAGTGATTGAAGAGCACTACAAGAATCACTAAAAATTGTAAAAGAAACCCCGGGAAGGTAAAAATAATCATGAGAGCATATAAAATAGCACTTATTTCAGCCGAAAAAACAGATGAAACACTTGGAATGCCGACCCCTTTGTTAAACGATGGGAATACGACACCGAAAACCAACTCCTTCGTCTGATTTGGAACCATCATAAAGACAGGGACCGAACTCTGATGTGTGCAAAAGTGGTCTAAAAACTGGGCACGCTCAGCCTGAGGAGGTAAAGACCCTTTTGAGAGCGGAAGGCTTTTGCAAAAGGACACTTCTGGGAGAAGCCATGGACCGACTGTCGTAGGCCTATGCGGGCAGATCCGTAAGCGGGGAAGGATAGCGTCTCCATAATAGCTGTCAATCGGAAACCAAGGGGCTTTGGTAAGCTTCTTCGCCCATGGTAAAGTTGCGATCCTGAATCACAAGACACAGCACGGCAAGCTATTGAGTCAGGGAGGCGTTGGAGGCGATACCAACATCTTAACAGGAGGGAAACGGGCGTTGAAGATCTAATGGGAGGACACCAGCATCCACCAATAGACTTGGGATGGGAATGACTGAACGCCCCGGTTGCCAAACGGACACCAGCATGATGTACCAAATCCAGCATCCGCAGTCGAGTGGGTGTGGCAGAGGAGTACACTTCACATCCATATTCAAGCTTCGAAAGGATAAGTGAGGGGGGAGATAGAGGAGTGTAACGCGATCAGCCCCCAGCTGGTGTGCGAGAGGACTTTCAGTAGATCCATGGTCCGGAGACAGTCAGTCTTGAGAGCACGAAGGTGAGGCACCCAAGTCAGTCGATTGTCAAAAATGAGTCCAAAAAACCGGGTCTCTTCCTACATGGTATTCTCTTCCCGTAAAGATTTAGGTCTGGGTCGGGATGAACCCCACGGGTTCTGCAAAAATAAACCGCTACAGTCTTCGTTGGAGAAAACCGGAAGCCACGATTCGTCGTCCATTCACTAACTTTATCAATAGCAAGTTGAAGTCTTCTCTCTGCAACCGACATCCTAGAAGCAGCAAAAGAGATTGATAAATCATCCACGTATAATGTACTAACAATCCCCTCTGGCAGTACATCAACAATACCATTGATGGCCACAGCGAACAGAGCTACACTCAAGACGCTACCTTGGGGGATCCCACCTGGAAGCGGGTGTTCAGAAGACAGTATGTTCCCCAACTCGAACTCTAAGAACCCGGTTGGCTAGGAAACTCTGGAGGAACACAGGCAAACGACCTCTTAGCCGAACTCAACAGAGATTGCAATATACCGTGTCTCCCAACCCGTGTCGTAAGCCTTTTCAAGGTCGAAAAAGATGGTCACATGGGGGTTGTCGAGAGGCGAATGCCCCGCATATGGATGACTCTAAGGAAAAAAGGGCGTTCCCGTAGTAGAGTGATGCTTACGGAATCACACTGGAGAAACGGGAGAAAAAGTTTTCCCGTTCCAAAAACCATACCAGTCGACTATTTACCATTTTTTCGAATAACTTACACACACATGAAGTTAGGGATAAGGGCCGGAAATTCGTCGGTAGTGAGTGGTCCTTCCCAGGCTTAGGGATCGGGATCACCACCGCCACACCCCAGCTACTTGGGAAGGTTCCTCCAATCCAGTTTCCTATTATAGATGCTCAACAAGAAATCTAGAGCCTCATCTCTTAGATGACAGAGCATCGCATATGGTACATCATCTTGGCCTGGGGAAGTGTCAGCGCAAACCTTCATGGCTTGACATAGCTCACGAGGTGTAAAAAGAACATTGTAAGATTCCCCGCCTCTGGATGAAAAATCTATGCCTCTCTGTTCTTGTCGCAGTCTGTCCCTAGCACTTAGAGACGCAAGGTCTGTCTGCGCCACTGACACAAAATGGGAAACAATTCCTCTGCTACAGTCAAGGGATCTGCCACAGGTCTCCATAATCGATAGAACTGGAGGGGAGGATGGGATAAACTTCCCCCTTCATTTTCCTCACTCTTTGCCAAACCTTGGAACACCGGGGTAGATGCACAGATCGTACTTATATAAGCCCTCCAGAGGAGTGACGACTCTTTCATAACCCGTCGGTATCTAGCTCTTAACCTGTGAAAAGATTTTTTTTAGGTCTACTGAAGTTGGCCGCGAAAGGTATTGCGTCTCAGCACGGCGGGAGTGACTCCTCGCTGGCCGTACAGTCCTGAGTCCACCACGGAACAGGTCGGCGAGAGAAAGATCCAGATGTGGGGGGGATGCTCAGCGAGGCTGCAAAATGGATTCGAACACAAAGTAATCTACGGCCTCATCTATTGTTGGAAAGTCATCTATATGATGTTCAAAAACACAAGCTTTTGAAAGCCCTCCCAGTCTGCACGAGAGAGGCACCATTTTGGGAGACATCGGGAAGGGGGCGAGGACACTGCTTTAAGTAGTAGGGGGTAATGGTCACTTCCAAGAGGAATCGGCCACCTCCCATGAGAAGTCGAGGGCGACCTGTGGACTGCAGAGTGATAGGTCAATAGCAGTCAATGTTCCCGTCTGCGAATGGAAATGTGTTGGGTTTTCCCGTGTTTAATATATTTAAGTTGTTGCCATCTATAAAAGTTACGAGAGAATCACCGCGACGATTTCTGTGGAATCTCCCCACAGAAAATGCCGCCCATTCATGTCTCCAAGGAGAAAAAATGGACGGGGGAAACTGGCGGATAAGATCCTCAAGATCTTGGAGAGGTATGTCGTCATTTGGAGGTAGATATATTGAGCAGACAGTGTAGGTCTTGTGCAGATGGATACGACCTGCTACAGCCCGCAAAAGGGGGATTGCAGCGGGATGACAGTTAAGGGGACATCCCGACGATGGTAAAGGCCACAACCACCCCTAAAGCCCCCACCTGCTTGGGGGTGGTGTGTGGACAGGTAAAAAAACCTGTCGGCAGAGACACCTTCCCTGCCCTATCATTGTTTTTTGTAAACAGATCATTTCTGGGTCCAAAATCGTTGATGAGAAGGACTAGTTCCTCCCCCAAATTTGCACGTAATCCACGAATATTCCATTGGAGGGTTGAAGATGTTATTTCGTGCGTGAAGTGATGCAGAAGCCTTACGGCTTGTAGACGCTGCGCTATTTGAAAGCCCAGCATCTTTTTCTGTGTTGTAGAAGATGGTAAACTACTTTTCTGTACATTCCCAGATGTCGGTTGGCGCTTGCGTACATCCGGCGGTGAAATCGGGGTTCTCATACGAGGACCCGCGGCAGTAGTAGAGACCGTATGTCCCACCAAAGATGCAGATTTACTAACAGAAGATTTACCACTTCTAGGTTTACTGATAGCTCCCGACGAGGGTCTTGAAGATTGCGTATCAGCATGGCTATCAACTACTTGTGTGTCCATATGTTGTGAGACACCTTCGCCATCAGCGTGCTGTTGAGCTGAGTCGCTAGCCGCTTCAGGGGTGGTAACAGGGGCAGTGATATTAGGAGTCACGTCAGTACTCCCACACCCATCAGCAGGTGTATCTTTACGCAAGTCCATCCTCTTCTCTGCTCACAATTGAATATTTTAGCCGGAGGGACGCCCACTGAGTCTAAGGACTCCATTGGAACTGCGAGTTCGCTTCTGAGACTTTATTAGGATGGGGTTTTGGGAGCCTCTTAGAGGAGGAGTCACTATTGTCATTTTTCCCGTGTGCGGCATGCACTACACGAGAGGTGGTTGGAGGCTCATTATGAGAGGAGTCAGCAGACTCCACAGAATCACACGGCAGTAGCGAGAACTTATTCTTCATTGGGATGGATGGGTTAGGGTTTTAAAAAGAATGTGGTGGTGGAACTGCAGGAGGCTGATTAGGCGTCTGAGAAGAAGCAGCAGCCATCGCGGATGCGTAGGTCCTGCTTCCTCCCCGCCTGCTTGTCTGTGGGAAAGTTCTCTTCTGGCGTCCCAAGACGATAAATTGGGAGTTGGCCCAAAAAAAGGATGTCTTCTTCTAATTTATAAGTCCACATTGTCGGGGAAATCGGTGGGTGATCAGCACGGCAGTGGAAGCAGTAGGGAGTTGACGTACAGTCAGCTGTGGCATGGAACCCAACGCCGAGCATCGACACAGCGAGGAGGGGATTTACAAAAATTTTGCCGTGCCCAAAGCTGTAGCACTCATAGCACTGCATAGGGGGGTCGATAAAGGGTTTTATCTTAAGAGACTGGGGACCGATCCTGATGGAACGGGGAGACTTGATCCATAGAAAGTTATATGATCATGTTTTTGCTTCTCTGACCTTATAGACCTGTTGAACTTTTTCCGGGCAAAATGTTTAGTATTTCTGCCTCCGAAAACTCAAAGAGGTCGTAGTTGTAGACTACGCCTTTACTGGTATTGAACTTTGGATGAGGTTTGATGGTATCGAAAATGCTGTCTTCGGTGATTGGCATGTGAAGAGCATCCGAGCCTGAGTAAGGGCTTTGGCTCGGGTTAGAACCCCCCTGCCATAACCTTTTCAGGTTGCCTTCCGGGATCATTCCAATTTATTTCTCTAAGTACCGCGCGGGAAGGAAAAAGTTGCCACCACTTTCCTTATAATAAGCCACGTACCAAGAAGGGGTAGGGCTGTGGCGGACAAAGGTGGAGTAGATGTTGTAGTTTTCTCAAAAGTGTTGGGGATGTAGTCATCAGGGCCGTCTCCAACATTTACGGGGCGAATGAGTTCGGCTCTGTAATGTCTCGCTTTCCCAAATTTTAAACTTTGTGGCTTCCTCATAAGCAGAGGAAGCATCATCTGCCGCAGCAAAATTTATGTAGCACCTATTTGATTGTCCATTGTCATCATAAATAAGACGGATGCGGCGAACCACACCATAAGCCTTGAAAATATCATGTAATGCTCTGTATGACAAGGCCTGGGACACGTTGGACAGAAGCAAGGTGTCCAAAAGTAGAAGTGCCCCGAGGGCCAGGCTGTCTCTCATTCCCGTCTGCGTCCCTTGATGCGGGGGACCGCCAGACCGGGGGGCTGAGGAGGAGGAAGGGGCGGCTGCCCGCTTCGTGCCACTTTGGGCCTGGAAAGGCGCCCGAGTGGCAATGTGAGAGGATTTAATGGAGAAAATCGAGGACAAGCGGACGTCAGGGAGAGAGGCAGGCCGGGGTAAATTTTTAGTTTTAACATAAACAAAATTACTTCACTCCCCCACGCCCCCACCACCACGGAGCCCAACGAGGGGAAGCAGTCTGTTGGGAAGGACCTCACCCAACAGCTCCAGGGGTAGCAGGGAAAGTATCGCTCGGTTGCCTAGTGTGTGGTGGCAGCCCCGGGACCGATGCGGTGCCCACCAGGCAACCTCCGCTTGGCCCTAGCCAACGCATGACCAGCCGATTGATCCAGCGGGGCCGCACTGGACCTCCCCTCTTACCCCACCCCCCTACCAAAGAAGCGTGTTGCCCACCGAAGGGAACTACAACCCGCCCCGCGGTGGACTCAACTTCCAGATAGGGGCGGTGGGGAATATACAGGATGCCACGCACGGCAAACACGTGGGGAGCGGAGCGTGAAGTATAAAAGGAAGAAGAAGCGTGAGAAGGAAGAGAAGGGTCTCACCGGGCCTAGAATCGCCCTAAGAAAGGAGAGAAAGGGGGAGGGAAGCATAAAGAGGGCAATCACCGGGAAAGGCTCCACCTCCCAGTGACGAAGGGGAGCGCTTGGTCCACGAGGCCGACGGCCACCGAACCCAACAATGGCAGGCAGGCCGCCAGAGGAGGTGGCGCCGTCGACCACGCTTCAAGCCCCGCCACCACGACAAGGTGACTCCCCACAGCGGGGATATATATATATATATATATATATATATAATATATATATATATATATATATTAATATATATATATATATATATATATATATATATATTATATATATATATATATATATATATATATATATATATATATATATATATATATATATATATATATATATATATATATATATATATATATATATATATATATATATATATATATATATAAATATATATATATATATAATATAAATATATATATATATATATATATATTAAATATAATGAAATAATTAAACCAGCGCGGTAGAAACATCTTGATTGTTTATTCGAACGTTTCGGCTTTACATAAGCCATCATCAGCCTAAAATCGGATACATTTTTTTTTGTTAAAAATGAAAATATACAAGTTATAAAATTATTTGCACATTTAAAATGCCTAACCTAAAATATAATAAAATAAGAATAAAAATTATAAAACAGTAATAAAAATAAAATACTACACATACCAATCAACATCGCAGTGGAGTGTGGGATTCCCACATGGTCTAAAAGCACAGGAGCGGGGTTGAGGTGCCCTGTGCGCAGAGGGACGGTTTGTGGTGGTGGGTGAGGAGGCTCTCACATATCCACCAGGTGGAGTCGTGGGAGCTTGTGTGTAATATATTAAAGTCTTGATTCGTTATTGGGTGGCCTGAGGCTTCGGAATGATCCCGAATGGCTGAAAATGGTGGTTTGGACACGGGTTTGCCAGTCCTGTGAGACAGTCCCCGATGCTCCGCGATCCTAGTGGTGAGGTGGCGTTTGGTCTGCCCAATATAAGCAGCGTTACAGCTACTGCACTTAAATTGGTACACCACTGAGGAACGCAGGGCATCAGGGATTCTCTCATTGAGTTTAAAACAATGTGCTAACGTATAAGGGGGCTTGAATACTACTCTAAGCGAGACTTGTGGATAACATTGCCGAAGCAGGAGTTGAGCTTTGTTTCGGATGGAAAAAGATTTGTTACCTATGAAGGGAATTATAAAATACACAACGGCCTTTGCAATTTTCAAATCACCAAACCATGTACCCTTGTTTCACGACTACCTGAATTCCAAACACCCCAATATTCAATTCACTTTTGAGACTGAACATAATAATAAATTACCATTTTTAGATATTGACATTACAAAATCGGGTAATTCATTCAGCACTACCATTTACAGAAAACCCACATTCACAGGACTAACAACAAAATTTAATTCCAACATTCCCGTCCAATTTAAGAAAAATTTGATCCTCACGCTGGTTACTAGGGCGTACAATATTTGCTCTTCATACACCAATTTTCACTTAGAATTAGAGTACTTGAGACACACTCTTAAACTAAATGGTTATCCCCTGCAGTTCATTAACACGTACATTGGTAAACAGTTAAATAAACTACACTCACCCCCTCCCCTAATTCATACCGCTCATAAAGCCGTTGTGTATTTTATAATTCCCTTCATAGGTAACAAATCTTTTTCCATTAAAGGAAATCGTTTAATCATTAAGGAGTAATCGTTTATTATTATTGATGGCGGCGGGATAATGGAGGTCGGCCATTGTGTGGAGCAGTGGCGGCGGGCCGTTCAAATGTACTCGCAAGCATCACTCAGGCCAATTTTTTCTGCACCAACGCCTCAGACAAGTGGCGAACACTAACTTAGCTATTATTTTAATGTCGAAATGAAAAATA